>JANAVB010019794.1:7762888-8005388 GCA_029216955.1 Iris pallida
CAGATGCCATTGCTGCACCTAGCACCAACCAGAAATCGCAGAACACATCCTACATTCCGGCGACCTGGCCGCCCAGCTCTGGAACTAACTATCTCATCATTGTGGACTGGGACCTCAGACCGGGAGCTTCAACGATCTCCTCGCTAACTGGGGCTACTTCCACGGACATCAGATCTTTGCAGCCGCCGGTATTTGGGTCCTATGGAAGAACCAAAACAAATACAGTACGAAGGACACCAATACTCCTACTTACAACTGAATAGGGAAGCCCTTCGACAAATTCTTAAAATCCGGAGGCGCTGCTCTCACTCTTCGGACCGATTCTGGAACAAGCTGACTTAATTTCTGTCTTGGCTCAGCCACTTGGGCTTACTTTTTTGCTTCTTTTCCTTCTGCTCTCTCTTCGCGCGCGGCGCGTTTACCTGTATAGGCTTCGGCATTTTGCGCCTGATACATCAATAAAGTTCCATTTCCCCTAATATATATATATATATATATATATATATATATATATATATATATATATATATATATATATATATATATATATATATATATATCCGATGGTATATATTTTTGAATTGAATGTATATATATGCATATGTATATTTGATAGTGATATAAGATATTAGCCTATGGTTAGTAAGTTAGTTTAGAATGGACCTATAGGCCTAGTTAGGCAAGATTTGACTAACAAGTTGACCAAGTTGATCAAAGTCAACTATGGGTCAAACTTGACATAGAATTGACTCAAATAGACTTAAAAGGACTAGTTAACTTAAGTTTGACTTAAACTTAGAACATTTGACTAGTTGACTTAGGTTTGACCCAATTTGACTAGAAAGGTTGACCAGAGTTGACCAAGAGTTGACTTTGACCTAGAATTGACTCTAATAGGTGTAAATGGACATGTTGACTTAAGTTTGACCAAACCCTAGACTAATTGACTATCTGACTTAGGTTTGACTTAGTTTGACTGGAATGGTTGACCAGAGTTGACTAATAGTTGACTTTGACCTAGTTTGACTAGAATGGTTGACTAGAGTTGACCAAGAGTTGACTTTGACCTAGAATGGCCTAGAATCATATAGAGTGCATTGTAAACTTCTTTTATTTCATGTTAGAGCATCTCCAACCCTATTGTCTTATTTTGTGTTGTGAATCTTAGGTGGCATAGGACACAAGACAATGTCTTGTATAGGTGGCAAGATTATATTCACAAATGACAATGAGTTTAAAAAGTCATCTCCAATGCAAAAGTATTGAGATTACAATACAAAGTATTTTTTTACAACTTCCAAGACAACTTTTACTCTTATACTTCTTTTTATAAACATTTTTATTTACAAATGATGATGTGGACATAAAGACATTGTGAAGTGCATTGTCTAGATCTAGACAACCAACTTCACATTGTCTTTGCCATGTCATTGCCATGTCAACTCCACAGTTTATTTCACATTTGCATTGGAGAATTACTTTTGGAAAAAATGGTTGTCATTCCTATGTGGCAACCATTTTTTTTAAACTCACAATAGGGTTGGAGATGCTCTTAGACACTTTGTAACCTGTGTTGCTCTAAATAGGACAATGTGACTCCAGTTTGGACATCTTTTCTCATCAGACATTCAGGACATCAGACGAGTACATTCTCTGACTGTTTCATACTTGCTAGGACTTATATTCTTGTTATAGACTACTTTACTTGATGTTGATACGATGTTATCACGGATTAGTACTATATGGACCTTTTCATGAGATGTTATCCCCTCCGGGTGCATCGAATACATCATGTCATATGCTTTTCACGAAAATCATGTATTCCTTAGAATCTTATTATTCATGTACACTCATGTGCTCTCATATACTCTCATGATCCATGAGCTTCATGTATAAACTATTCATGTACACTCATGTTCTCATGAGCTTTATGTATAAACCTTCATGTGCAATAACATAACCTGTCTAGATCCTTGTGTATTAATTGGGGTATGGGAGAGTAAAAGTGGTCATATGAACAATTCCAAAGTAGGTAATCATGTACAAACTCTGTAGTGTAATCATGTGCAAATTCAATCCGTTCACATAACCATCTTGTGCTCTAAATCACTTAGTCACTTACAGTTTCTGCTTTTCCATATTTATATTTCCAGTTTACTAGATATCTCTTTTGCTCTTCAAGTTTGTTTCTTACAGCGTTTCATGTATTTTATTCAATAGCTTGCTTTATATTTCCTGTCATGATATGAACTGTGTGAGAGATATGTATTCGTTCCTGTCTTGATTGGACCTATTGATAAAATTTTACAAGTAACTTGGAGGATCGCAGCTTGCTTAGAGGACACTAGTAGAGCTTGAGTAGATGTCTAGAGTTTTGTTTATCTTATTTCTTGTTTGTCTTGGAGATGTATTTTATTTTAGATATTGAGATTTTGTGTTTGTTAAACACTTGACTTATTCATTTTTTTTGTTGTATCCCTCTTGTGGATGTTATCTATTTCATCGTGCTGATTATCTACCTCTAGTTTTGTGATTGAGATTGTATCCTTCTGAGATTGTCCTCCGTTTGGAGATTATATCATAAAGTATTAGTTGTGATTGTGACCTAGAACATCGTTCTACTGCCGATACTGCGGCGTAGGCTGGACGTACCCACTTCTCGTGTCCCTATACTGGGTGCGGGTTGTGACGCGTTTTTAGTGGTGGCCCATGTAGGTCGAGATACGCATTAGTACGATATCGTGGTAGTACAGCGACTTAGTGGTACTGCTACGAGCCTGCTATAGAGTATAGAAAGTAAGGTGTTAGAATGAGAGGATACTCAATCACTGTTAGAATTCCTTGAGAGATTCCTGGGATGACCCTTGAGAATCTCATCTTAGCTTCGATTTGAAATCTTTTCCCTTACCTTGATTCACCCTTACTCCTTGTTATTGAATTTGATTTTGATGGATTCATTATTGGATTTTTGAATCTTGATGTTCGTAGTTAATTTTAATTTTGTATTTTAATATTTTTTAAGTATAACCTGATAACATACTTGATAAGAACAGTGAGAAGATAAATGTCTACTTTATTTATGGAGTTTAGAATTTATCGCAGTCATACTGGCTAGCATGACAAGGACATAGAGCCTGATTTTTGATATACTTATCCTAGTTATGGAATTTATATTTTCTTGCGGCCATACCGGTTGGCGTGGTAAGAATTCTAGATAACATGATTTTAGGTTGCATACCTTAGTTACGGACTCTATCGTTTATTGCAGCTATGCTTACTAGCGTGGCAAAATTATGAAAACATGATTTCAGGAGGTTGGTTAAAAGAGAATCTATGGCTTTCTTGCAAATCTTGACAACCAAGGAAGCAGGTGTGTCGGGGCACGTTCTTTCACAAGGATACTTAAGGATTTGTCGGAAGCAGAGTCTTCTTCTGCTTCATCATCAGCGTTAATGTCCCCTTCTGCCTGGTGTAACTTTTTGTACAGCACGAAATTGGAGTAGTGTCACGCCCAAGTACCAAAATACGCGGGACCGAACCACGTGGCATTGGCCAGCTACGTATTCAACCAGACTCTAGTCCGACTAGAATACGTATAAGCTGTTCGAAATGGTCACTACTAAAATACAAGGTTTTAGCGACGGCCCTATCCGTCGGAAATCCATCGGTAATTCCCATTACCGACGAATTTTCGACGGATACGGGCTGAAAAAATCCGTCGAGAATAACCTCGTCGCTAAAACTAGCTCGTCGCTAGTCCGCCGCTCTGCGACTAATTAGCGACTGATTTTCGTTGGCAAAATAAAAACTTTTAGCGACGGCTAACCGACGGCTTCCCGTCAACTACGACAGTTTAAATTTTTAATATATTCATAAAATTAGCAATGAAAAAGTTGTCGCTAAATCGTCGCTAACCGTGAATCCGAGGATTTCTGATACGCAATATCCGTCGCTCAAAGCGTCGTCACCCTCGACGGATTAGCGGCGGAAGAGTGACGGATAATACGTCGCCACCTTTCTGGAAATCTTCCATATATTCCAGAATATGAGCGACGGAACGTCCGTCGCTCTTTCGTCACGTAATTTTTCCAGAAATAGGCCGACGGACAATCCGTCAGAAAACCGTCGCTAGCTGCAAAGGTCCGTCGATAATCCGTCGCTACCTGCAAAAGTATGTCGGAAACCCGTCGGTGATCCATCGCTAACTGAAATATTTTTGAAAAAAAATTACAGGAAAGAGACTATTCCCTGTAATATAACATATTCAACATCCACCATACACAAATATAACATATCCGACATCCAATATATCCAACAAATATCCATATTGCCAACACAATATCTCCAAACATCCAATATATCACAACATACACAAAAAATATCCAACACAATGACCAATAAAATATCTAACACAATATCCAACACACTATCCCAACATACATAGCAAAATATCCAAACATAAACAACCCAATACAAATACGAAGGCTCAATCTGGTTGCGTTGAGACATGTACCATTCTATCAGCCACTTTGCAAAATATCCAAACATAAACAATCCAACACAATGCCTCAGAAAAGATCGCAAGTCAGACGATGAAACCTCACAGCCAGGGATCATAGTTGCGTTGAGGCATGTACCATTCTATCAGCCACATTGCATACGAAGGCTCAATCTGGTTGAGGTCTTCTGTAGGGACAGGAGGGTCGGTCCCGATGCTACTACTCTCTGACGGTAGCTCCTCCTTAACTTCAACCTTGGGAGCAATCTCTTTCCTGATGGTCATCGGTTCTTCCTTGACCTCGACCTTTGGTAACACCTCCTCCTTAACAGTCACCGGCTCTTGTTTGACAATAAAGACGTCCTCCGTGTCGACCTCCCAGGGTTCCTTGCCTCGGCCCCTTCCTCGGCTAGCAGCACCACCTTGGGGAGTCTTGGGAGCCATCTCTCTGATAATAGAAATTTTCATATAGGGTAAAGAAATTTACTCAAATTATAAAAAAAATAAGAAGTTTATCGAAATTTTCAGCCACATATGATATCCACCTCGGGGAGTCTTGGGAGCCTTCTCCTCTCCTCCACCATAGCTCTGGACCCATCTGCTCCTCCCTACTTCTCTTCTTCTTTTTTGACTCTCTCAGCCACATATGATATCCAGCTCAAGTGTAGAGTCGGGAGAGAAGAAGTGGGCAGGAAGAGGAGGGGGAACCAGCACAGCCGACGGCATGACCTGGAGGAAGTGTAGAGTTGGCCGAAGGAGCCACAACTTCCTTCGACCGACTCTACACTTGCTCCTCAACACCATCCTGGAAAAATTACCAGCACCTCCAGCAAAACCTTTGTACTTCTTCCAGGTCATACCGCTGGCTTTGCTGGTTCCCCCTCCTCTTCCTGCACACTTCTTCTCCCCCGACTCTACACTTGAGCTAGATATCATATGTGGCTGAGAGAGTCAAATAAGAAGAAGGGAAGTATGGAGGAGCAGATGGGTCCAGAGCATGGATGGAAGAGAACTAGAAAGCACTGAACCTTCCTGTTGTGAGAACTGTGAAGAGTGAGAAAGGAGAGGGAGGGTTTTTGATTTTTGCGTTCATCATCATTAGAGGGAGCAGCACTGGAAAAGTTGTGACGTTGGTAGCATGAGAGAGTAAAAATCTGTATTACAAGACTAACAGAATTACTATGTAATTATATACTCACCAATAACTGGATGTAACTGAAAATCTTTCATAATTCATTCTAGTATACATTAGTGTGAATCATCTATGTTATGTACATATGGTGTAGTATATATTTTTATCGAATCTAGTATCAGAAGGATATAACAGAATCAAGATGAACTCACATAATGTAATACTAAAACATCATCTACTACTATATAAGATATTGTGATAGGTTGTCGTATCATCATTGCCGAGGGATGAGGGTCGAAGGACAGTCAACTTTATCTACGGCTACATAGTTTCTGTCTCGCCAGTCGAATGGCTGCAGGGACTACGTCCTGATCACCATGGCGTACCATAGATTAATGCAAATGGAGCTAGAGCTGGAGCTGGAGCTGGAGCCAAAATACAGAATCCAAAATACAAAATACAGAATCCAATCCCTGGGTTCGCCGAAAATACAAAAATAAAGATTGACACACAGTTCTAATTCATATGTGTTTTAAGTGTGAGAACGGATGGCTCAGAACACAACCCAACCGGAGAGGATACTCTGAGAGATCCATCTGAGTAGGACGTATACTCTAAGAGATCACCTTTACAAGAATGATATCAGTAGTGGGATTGAGTGTTGGAGGAGATACTATCAGAGTATACGTCCTACTCAGATGGGTCTTTCACCGTTACTATTTTTTCTGACAGCATGGTGGATGTGCTCCGTCAACAGATTCTTGCTCCGAGCCAAAACTTTGCCTCGGAGTTCAAGTGGACATCTTTCGTGTAGAGCTCGAGCGAGAGGTTCCTGACAGCATGGTGGTCTCCTTTGTCAAAGGATTCTTGCTCGTCCCATAATTGGTTGTGGGACGAGCAAGAATCCTTTGACAAAGGAGACCACCATGCTGTCAGGAACCTCTCGCTTGAGCTCTACACGAAGGATGTCCACTTGAGCTGCAGGACAAAGTTTTGGCTTGGAGCAAGAATCTGTTGACGGAGCACATCTACCATGCTGTCAGAAAAAAAAGTAACGGTGAGAGACCTATCTGAGTAGGACGTATACTCTGATAGTATCTCCTCCAACACTCAATCCCACTACTGATATCATTCTTGTAAAGGTGATCTCTCAGAGTATACGTCCTACTCAGATGGATCTCTTAGAGTATCCTCTCCGGTTGGTTGTCGTATCATCATTGCCGAGGGATGAGGGTCGGAGGACAGTCAACTTCATCTACGGCTACATAGTTTTTGCCTCGCCAGTCGAATGGCTGCAAGGACTATGTCCTGATCACCATGTCGTAGTCCAATACAATCCAGAGATTGACACAGTACTAATTCATATATATAGTCTAAGACAAATAGTCTAATACAAAAACAATCCAATACAAATAGTCCAATACAAATAAGTTCAGTAATAGCTAATGAGAACCACGCAGCTCACGCAAACGCTCAGTGATACGATCACGCAACCACCTCAAATAAGTGGGATCGACGGCGTTAGGAGAGATGTAGTCCCTTGCAAGTGCTGCATGAATAGAACTTCCGGTCTCACTAGCTACTGGTACTGGATGAATAGAACTCCCGGTCTCACTAGCTACGGTGCCACTTCCTCCTTAACAGTAGGAGGATCCACCTCAGCATTCAGTGTTTCCGTCAAACGATGTACCGCTCCTCGGGTCATGGGTGCCATCTGGTAAGATCGATATTCACAAATAATATAATTATAACATAAGCAAGCTAACTAAAGGAAGCATCATGTCGTTTGAGTACATTTTCCATCGGACTGCATCAGTCAGGTAAGTCACTGTATCAGTGAAATCAGTTAGGATACATGAGTATGCATCAATGCATTGGATTTGTGTGTGTCTAAGTATAAGGTATCAATTAGTAAGGTGAGTGTTCAGAGGATGAGCGTTTAGAGTGGTTAGGGTGAGGCAATTTGCCTATTAGGAGTAGGCCATCTTGGACTAATGGCATAGGCAGATTTCAGTCAGTAAGTGATATAACTGTCAAGTGACAGTGGATATCAGTCCTAGTATCCCAAGTATCAGTTAAGAAGTGTGTGTGTGTGTGTGTGTGTGTTAAGAGTGTGAGCGGTTTATGAGTGAGTCCCTTTGTATTTGGGTGAGCTATTCGAAAATAGAGAAATAAAGAGAGAATGGGCTACTGTCATGAAGAGAAGGGATATTAGTTGGCGTCAGTCCTACAATCAGTGAGGACATGGGTACTGTTTTGAGTGTTCAGTTGTATGAGTGTCTTGTGTTGGTGTCTTTGGATCAGTAAAATGAGGGTGTATTATGAGTTAGTATTTTATTAGCAATTAGGATACATGAGTTAGAGAGGTCATTAATCCAAGTATCAGAGTTAGTGATCAGTTGTATGAGATTAGAGGATGGAGCACTTAGAGCTTGGAGATTTTTAGATCTTGGAGCCATTTTTATTAGAAATCCATCTCCCAATAGGTATATGCATTCTAAACCCTCTAAATTGCATTAAATAGTGTAGAGGCATCAAATAAGAACCCCATGCAATAAGGTTGCCAATGGTGAGGAGTTTTGACTCTTTTCCTTCCATTTGAGGACTTTCTTCTTTGTATTTCGACCTATTTTGGAAAAAATCCGAGAATGATATTTCTAGGGTTTGTAAATAGGTTTGTTGGGTCCTAATTGTGATTTAGAATATGTGGGTATTAGGGTCAAGTTTGGATCCATTTGGAGTATGTATCATGGGCGTGTCACAACGTATCCCGATACGCATGCCAAGTGTTTGACAAAATGACCAAAAGAACACCCAATGCTCTAAACTCAGATTTGACACTTGATTTTAGATTTATACTATTATAGATTATCATTTGTACATTCATTTGGTGATATATGGAAGTAGTACATGGTTTTGCATAGCGTAGAGATAAGTGGACTGTTATTGGATATATATGTATAGAGGACTGATATTGCATATGTGGACTATTCTTTTGGGTTATACTTGTTTATGTGAGTGTGCCTCTATGTCAAGTGTGTAGCTAACTATTATTGTTGAGTGTGTGTGTTCATTAGATAACTATGTGTGTATAGGGAGTGGGCTATTTAGCATATAGCAGTTTCCTCTAATGGGACTTTAGGAGAGGGCCATTGCATCAGTCTGTAGGAGGGGGATGTGTATTAGTCCTTTAACTAAGTCGAAACCCTACTCCTGCCCCGAAACCCTAAACCCTACCCTGCCCCCCGCCCTCAACAACCTCCCCCCCCTCCCCCCCCGCCCCCAATCCCTCCCCCCTGCCGGCCCGAGCGACAGCCGACCCACCTCCCCCCCACCAACCCGAAACCCTAAACAGAGAGAGAGGGGGGGGGAGAGAGAGCATACCTGAGAGAGCGATATCCCGTCGGAGAGAGCTTCGCCGAAAAATGGGGTACCCGCTAGCTCGCCGGAGAGGGAGAGAGAGAGAGGGAAGAGATAGTTTTTTGGGGGGAATGAAAAATTCTCCCCCCCCCGTCGGTTCAATTTAAGTTAGGTTACAGTATTTAGCGACGGATTACCGACGGAAATATCCGTCGGTAGGTAGCCGCTAAATACCAACTAGATTACCGACGGAACGTCCGTCGCCACATAGATGCTAATTTAGCGCACCATTTATTTCAAATTTTGCCGCCACAATGTGCGACATATTAGCGACGGACACGAATTCGTCGCTAAAGTTTCGTTAAATTAGCGACGGATGCGCAACTGATTCTGACGCAAAAAACTAAAAAAAAATTCCATTGCTTTCTGACGGTAGCCAGTCACAAGGTAGTCGCGAGTCCGTCGCTATGGCTGACGGATACGATCCGTCGCCAATTTGCTGTATTTTAGTAGTGGGTGTAACTATCACTACAACAACTCTATATCTCAATCCACATAACAGAAACATAAGAAAGGGAAATATGAATACTAATCTGCAGCCCAATAATCATACTTGTCCAAATAGACTCGAAAAAGAATAATATGAGTCTATAAATACTAGGCTACTAAGTAGATACAAATAACAGTAAATGAAACATATAACTCTGAAAGAGTGAATACATGTAATGAAAATGAATATCATCAACAATCCAGCAAGGAGCTCCACAAAACCTGCTCAGCCAACCTGGAAGAAAATCTGGTCCTCAGTGGGACGTAGCAAAATACATAATATACATGCCGCTATAAAATACAGTAAATATCATGTGTAGGTAGTAACATGTGATTTAGGAAATAGACATGTGATCAAGGTGATAGACAAGTGATCAAGGTAATACACAGGTGATCTAGTAACTCTACTACTAAGCAGACCCTCTAGTCTGTGTGGAATGTACTTGAGGACGCCTGTAACGCCCCAGTCCCAAAATACTTAGGACCAAGTACGTAGACATGCCAGCTGCATATATACGATGAATACTCGAATATATGGAATCCTCGTACATATACATAAGCTGTAATAATAGAATCGCAGGCCAGAAAATCAGTAAACTATATCTCATCCACAGCAGATACAGAAGATATAAGAAGTCCAAATAGAATAAATGAGTGAGTCAAAAGATAGTCGGGTGGACATGCCCACACCAAACAGCTATAAAAATAATCTCAAATAAAGTAGATGTCCACTATGAATCTCAAAGAACAACATGAATCTAGATATCAGCGGGAGACGCCTCGTCATCAAGGTATGAAGGATCCAGTGCCGAGCCATACTCCTGCGGGAAATCGTCTATACCTGGAGAGATCACCAAGTTCTCAGAGGGACGTAACAAGATACAGAAAGAACATGCCATATGAACTGAATATAAATGCACCATAAAATAAAGATAAAGTAAGTGTCCCAATCATAACACGTCTCAATATCCCATCATCGAAACAGTAGGCTACCCCTACAACCAAACAAGGATAAGAGTTAACATACTATTCCGCGATGTGACATTTTTCCATGCCATGATTGAAACATGAAACTTGGTAAGGTCTCCTAACCTTTCTAGTAGGCAATTAGAAGACATCTCGATGTATGGGCCGGTGAAGGCTGACTCCCCCAAGACAAGGTAACAACTCACAACACGCACATGTCAAGTACCAATATTATCAGTCGGCATAACTCGAGGCTAGCGGCCCACGTAACCCATCAGTCCACAGCTCGAGGCTAGTGACCCTCGCGACTCGACTACCGTAGTACGCAGTTACTACAGCTTTTGGATTTGGGGTAGCCCATACATTTAACTGTCTTCTCCCTCCCAAGGTTACTAACAGAAGGTAGTTCGCTACGACTAGGTCCATATGCATACAAAAGGCAAGAAGGAAAAATAACTGAAAGCAAAATAAAGTGAACTAAAAATAGCAAGTAGTGGATCCAACTGAGAACAGATAATAAATATGCAGTAAATAAATAAATAAAGGTGCATCTAATTATAAACAGTAAATAAGGCAAGGTATCTTGCCTGAGGGTGGTGCGAGAAGCAGCAAAATCTAACAATCAGAATCGTCAACACGAAAGTCAAAATCCACAAGGAGCTCCGGATGCTGAAACAAACATCACGAACGAGTTTGGAATAAAATATATGCCTAGGAAACGCCTGTCCAAAAAGTTCAATTCTGGAACAGGGGCAAAATCGTAATTTCGGGTCAAAACAATGTCCGTCGTTGGACCCGTCTTGCACAGAAATGCGTGCCAGTACCTATGGTCTCTAATGTTGTCAAACTACATGTCTACGATTTCAGTTTAAGGAGAGGAACTCAATGGTATGTCCAGTTTTGGATTTCGAGGAGCCGCGTATAAAATCGCCCGTTTGAGTGGGTCGCGGGCCCGCCAAAAAGGGGTTCCGATTCGACCTTCTCAGAATTGAACCAAACTTGGCACACAGGACCAGAATTTCGATTCGGACCTGTTAGCGCAAGTTTCGTCTCGAATCGACGACTGTACACGAAGTTAGGGCGAAGTTTGCAAATTGGCAATACGGGGATATCTCGACGGATAAGGATTGATTTCGTCACGCACACACGACGAAACTGACTTCCGTCAGTTCCCACACATCGGCAACGTCCATACGCGCCTTTCGATGCATATAGCCCGTGACCACGTCTCCCGGTTTGTCGGCACGCACGCAGTATCGGGAAATTTCTGAAATTTGAAGTTTAAAACCCAGTTTTTTCCCTAAAATTAGAAACTGTTTTAATTTCGATCTAAGCAATGCAAAATAAAACTAAAAGAGGGATTTCCATTAGATACATGTTGTTATTAACTTTGCTAAAACAGTTTGTCAAAATAGTCAAGGAATCGACCAAAAATGGCCTTCCAAATTGGGGTTCGATGGGGTTTCCTGTTCTGTTCTCGGACATGTTTCAACCCGACTTTGCATCGAGATCTGGGTCAATGCAATAGGTTATTGCCAAATCCCTTTGAAGGGATTCAAAGAGGGTGGTATTGTCTGTTTACATGAAGTTATAGAATCGCATTTGATCGAGCATACCAAGAGAAATTTGGGCCGAAAGTGAGTACTTACTTATGATTAGGAAACAGGGGTCGCCTACACTGGACGGGATCAGGGCTGCCGGCGGCTTCTGGCTCTGTGCCGGCGTCCAGTCGGCGGCTGTGGGCGGCATCAGGTCATCAGGAGTGCTCGCAGGGTGTTGAGGCAATGTCCCGGTTGCACTAGGGTTGGTCGAGAGGAAAAATTTTCTGGGTTTTCGGAGTTCAGTTTGTCAGGTTCGTATATACCTATCTCTTCTAATTTGGGAGGATTTATCCATCCAATTCAAATTCGAATTTAAAGTGGATTCTCTACAATCCTAAAGAGAATAGGTTTGATGTTTCACAGAAGAAGTTTCGGGTTGATTTGATCAACAATTGGTGGGTTCCCGCTTCATCTACGCTGGAAAAAATAGGCTCAGTAGTGTCGGGTTTGTGGGTTGTTGCTCACTCGCGAGATTATGAAAATCTCACGAGATTTTCATATCTCGCGAGAAAAATAAAATTCATTTCCTCTTCTCTACACAGGAAGATATTCCATGTATATGTAAGCTCAATGATTCCATGTATATGTAAGCTCAATGAGCTAGTGTCAGCATTATTTGAGACTAATGGTAACAGTACAGTTGTTTGACCAAAACATGTATTTATCTCTAATTATACTTATTTATCTATTTATAATTATTATTATTATTTTCATAACACTCATATTACACCTTTAAGAATATATTCATAAATTCCTATTAGTTAGACAAAAATCTCTAAAATGTTAATAAGGGCAATAAAAGTAATTTAACCAAATAAAGCTATAAAAATATTTTCTTAAATCTCAAAAAAAATATTTTCTAAAGTATTTGAAAATATTTCACCCAAATATTATCTGTTACATTTATAACATGATTATTAAACATGTTACTAATTTAAATACAAGGCTATTAGAAATGTTGATATTGTATAAAATAATAATAAAACGATGTGTGTGTGTGTGTGTGTGTGTATATATATATATATATATATATATATATATATATATATATATATATATATATATATATATATTAATTTGGGGGGTTTTACAACGCCATTCGTACGCATGAGCTGTCACGTTATAATCTGGAACTCTGGTAAGGACACTCCAGTAACTATCAAAAATTTGCAGTTCCGGTAAGAAACTATGGTAACTATGAATATCCGAGGCTCTGGGTAAGAGGCAACGGTAATAATATAGGAAAGTAGCTCATACGCCTAGTGACTGCCCTCCCCGCCCAATAATACTATCTATGTAGCATCCACGGCACGTCCAGCCGACTCTAACAAATGATAAGTCCACAAATTTGGTCAAACATGTACACATGACGTAATCATCAAGTAAATGTCCAGAGATCATAAACGAGTCACCTATATGCCATGCAATGTGAATCTATGAATCATGTCTATGTGTCAGCTGGTATAATCATAGCAGTGTACTGATGATGAAGAGGTAAAGCGTGTACAGTATATCCAGTGTGAACGACTGATAAGGAATATAAGCATGTAGATACTGTAAATCAAGTTGGCAAGGTATACTTGCTTGGAGTTTGTCAAATCTGTGTTGAGACTGCAATACCAAAGTCTATCCCTCTATCAATGAACCAATGAACCATACATACTCCTTGTAAATATCTATCAACCCTAATCACAAACAAACATATATCACAAAATAAAGCACATGTATAACTCATAACTCCCACCTAGAGAGCTTGGGTTGTTCTAGTCGCGTATTACCTTAGGTTATCTAAGTCACTTGTACTTATATCACCTAGAACTAGGTCACACTAGTATCTATAGTCATTATTGCTAATAATATGAATTGCAAGTGTAGGTTATTGAAATATCAAATTTGTACCTCGTTATTCGTACAGCGAAACCTACGACACGCAAATCGAGACAGGATGATCAATCGTAAGATTAACAATCTTATCTTGGAGATCCACATGGTCATATATTCAATTTCAGCAATAGAAGATCACTAGAATCGATTGATCTCAGTTTCGACGCACGAATTCCGAAATACGAACATAAATAAGAATTAATTATAAATAATAGTGATACATAAAGAAAAATCTACAAACATCGTCATATGATAAAACAAACATCACCAACGTGTCTAGAATGATCAAATTAGCTAGAATAGCCTATCCATAAGTCCAACTTGGACACGACGGCAAAACGATAATTTTGGATCAAAATGATATCCGCCGTTAGACTCGCTTTGCACCGAAAAATGTACGAGGATAAAAGTCCTCTAAACCTAACAAACTATATGTCCATGAGTCTAGAATGACGATATGAACCCAATGGTATATACAGAAGTGGATTCCGATGAGCCGATCTCAAAATGACCCGTTGACCCAAACTGTGGGAGCCGATTTGCACGAAAATGTGTGTCGGAGCCCATGTCCTCCAAATCTAGAAAACTATATGTCAACGAGTCCAGAATGAATATACGAACCCAACGACATATTCAGAATTGGATTCCAATGAGGCGATCTCAAAATGACCTGTTGACTAGGACAATAGGACCCAATTTTCACTGAAATGCGTACCGGAGCCAGTTGCTCCAAACTTAGCAAATTTTATATCAATTTTAGCCAGAACGATGCCATGAGTCCATAGCGGCATCAGCATTGGAATCCGGAGTCCCGGGTCCAAAACTAGAATTTTATAAGTTAAAAATTATGAATTCGGACGGCCAACTTTGACGACGAATTCAACCATTCAAACGGCCTCACAATAGAAACAAAATTTTAATCAAAAGAAGTTGGTTATATCAGCTATGCACAGGAACTAGTGGTGCATCAAACAGAGCTACGATGATGGATAAACAAATCCACGAAGTGGACTCCTCGAAATTGTCCAAAAATAATGTAATTTATTCGAGCAACTTGGTGGTCAGTTTTGACATAACAAATGATCGAATTAACGGCTGAAAATTTAGGTGGAGGTAGAGCTATATACCAAGATTGCAATGGAGAAGAGAGCTCGACGAACCAATGTTTGGATTTCTCGAAAAATGAGTACGAGGTTGTTGTCCCGAGACGAAATTTTAACGTTTCAAAAATGCGCGTCACTATAGGATTTCGGGAAATTTTTCGAAATCCACTGTTGTCGCACCGCTGCCAGGGAGGGTGGTCGGCCTGCAGTGCACGCCGGTGAGGGGGCTGGAGCGGCGACACCGGGTTCCTCAGGGAGAACGATAGCAGCTGCTTCACGTACAACAGCTCTTCGCTGCTCTTAGCAGCAGCCGCAACAGCAACCGCGCTGATGGCCAGCCCCGGGGCGGCTGCCGAGGCAGAGGTGATGTATGGGGGAGGAGGTGCACGGGCGATGACAGCGCAGGGAGGAGCTGCGTGGCGGCAGGCGGCGCACATCAAGAAGATAAATGGCAGCAGTAGCTGCTCGCTAGCTAGTTGACTGCGAGGAGCTGTTGCTCAAGCCAGGAGCTTGCAGCACCTCGAGAGGAAGGAAGAGGAGCTCGGGTTGTAGAGTAGAGGGTTGGTTGAGGAGAGTAGTGGAGGAAGAAGAAGAAAAATTAATGGAGTGAGTAGAGGAGTTTTTTTTAAGGGTTAGGGAGGAGATAAAGTGTATGGAGAATGAAGAAGAGTGGAGAGTAGCTGCCAAGTAGGGGAAAGTGGAGTGTATATGTAGTTAGGGTTTGGGGGTGTGTCGTGAGGGTGACCAAATGAAATTGGATTGGATGTTGGCTAGATTGGGTTAAGTTTGGGCTTGGAGCGATCATAACTCCAATTTAAGTCATTTATGATCATTGATGAAATAATAGGATGCTAGGATGCAGGAGCTCCATTAGATGGCACACATGTGGCATATGCGTAGTAGGCTCCAAATAGGTCAAAACCATATATTGGGTCGATTAGGTTGGATCGTTGTCGAGCCCCGAAATTAAAGTGGAAATTAGATCAAGTTTTACGATAATTAATCGAATGGCCTAAATTGACCCGAAGTTACACGAAGTCAAAAGGATGTTAGGGGACAAGTTTGGATGGGCATGATATGCCAAATTGAAGATAATCTTGTCTACTGTAAAACTCATGAAGGAAGTTCCAAGAGATTGACATCCTTGGCGCTCCAAAAATCAAAGTCGCAAAAATGTACATTTAATGATCAAAACTAATTATATTATAATTATTTATTGAAAATAATTCATTTAAAATTTTCAAAAGAAGCCATAAAATATAGGGGACTTACATCCTACCTACCTTAGAAAATTTTGTCCTTGAAATTACACTTCGAATGGCCTAAATTGACCCGAAGTTGCACGAAGTCAAAAGGATGTTATGGGACAAGTTTGGATGGGACATGATATACCAAATTGTAGATAATCTTGTCTACTGCAAAATTCACGAAGGAAGTTACGAGAGATTGACATCATTGGCGCTCCAAAAATTAAAGTCACAGAAATGTACATTTAATGATCAAAACTAATTATATTATAATTACTTATTGAAAATAAATCATTAAAAATTTTCAAAAGAAGCCATAAAATCCAGGGGACTTACATCCTACCTACCTTAGAAAATTTCGTCCTTGAAATTACACTTAGGTATATTATAAAAGCCTAGAAGATTTATATAGAAAGGAGTCAGGTACGACTAGTCGTATATGGTTCACGTAGGATACTGAGGCCACTAGTATCTAGGGGGTATATCCTGCCAAGTGCTAGACTATACCTCAACTTGTAATGCAACAACAAGGCCAGGGTCGTGATTCTACTAGTGAGGTTTCTGGGATAGTATATTTCCTAAGAAGGATTACGAGAATATAGGTATTACAAACTGCAATAATTTAAGGAAACCTAGGTACTATCATGAAACCATTAGTCAATAGCTCTATAAGAAAATTACTATCAATTCAGTGCTACTCCTATATGGGTCAAGGTTTCAATAGGTTAGAAGGAATTGTCTCGTTTGGACATAACTAGAGCGAGGTGGCATAGAGGGGTTTACAATTGCATAAGAAGAAGACAAGTACGAGAGAATCGCGAGCAGAGAAGTTACAGGTTATGCTAAGGAAAAATTTAGATAAGTTCAAGGAGGATTTTTCATGGGAATAAGGTACGACATAGGTGGATACTTGATCGGGAAATTGGAAGAAACAGTGCCTATGGTAATACGAATATTAGGCACAAAGAGGTATAGAAATCAAGGATTGATTTTGAGATTATGACAAGACTAGGGAAGGGATAAGATCTCTCGCTCCCATAGTCGGAATGATCACGAAGTTGTGATCGCTAATCGTAGGATAGGAGGTTAAGGGATGAAAGGATAGTGATATGGTCTGAACCTACAACTTCAGGACACTTAGAATAATCTGATAATCAAACAAGCTGAAGAAATTGCACACGGATTCATACTATGGTTTAGCTTATCTATCAGATTTCTAGGATAACACATGATTCCTCAAACACGACTAGTCTAATCTTAACCCAGAATCCAACTCACAGTATTTGAAGGTCTTTTGTCTTATCTCCTTTTCCGTTAGTACACTCATTGGCCTAGTCTTCTCAATTACACTTTCACTAACACAATATCAAGATGCTCATAATGTAATCTGTCAAGGCCTTTAAACGTCCTTGATTCTCGAAAATTTCAACACAACGTTTCTTAAGTTTTCCTCCGTCTATGGAACATCTTTATCGCCGTAATTTATCACCCACTATGTGCAACTCAACTCTAGATTCTATTTATCAATCTATTTTAGGATACTCTACTTTTCTATCTTGTTTTCTTCTCATTTCATGTCCTTGTTGTCAGAACGCCTTAATCTTGATCATGTGTATCTACAATCTATGGTGTTAACAACATACTGGTATATCATAATCATTGTCCTTTTCTAACCTCACTTTATCTTCTCACAAATTTTGTATCATCTATTTTTTCAAGATAACCTCCTCTTTCTTTATTCGAATCACACATTCAAGGGTCTTGCTTAAGATATAATTCTTCCTATAGTCCTCGTAAGTCATCGTAGATAGTCACGGTCGTAACCCTCGTCTCACCTGATACTTCTAAATTTTCCTATGAACCTTTTCCTACCATTCTAACCTTGTTCCTTTTCAATTTCTCAACCTAATCCTGGTACTGCTTCTATAATTCTTCTTGTATATTCATTACGTACCCTTAAACCAAACACAACTGCTCCAGTTACGATTCCTCTAGGGTTTCTAACTAACTTACATCGACGAAGAGTTTACCAGCCTGCCTCTTGAGGTACGGCTTCTCTAACTCTACTCCCAGATCCTTCACTATGACTAATTATCGAAGCTAGAAGGATATATTCAATCCCCTACTCAATTAATCCTTCAAATTCTATACCATACCCTTACAAGTCATAGGTCAAATTCTTTAACAACATAATCAATGATTCTACCCCTTCTAATCATAAACCAACTAGTCATCACTTACAAGAACGCCTAACTATTTTACTCCTATTTGCTATGAAAGGTTTTAGGCTAGGTCAAATAAATACTCATTTCTGATACTTCTATCATAGTATAACCTTATTGGTCAATCTTCTAGTTCCAATTTCAAATAGGTCGTTCAAGGTTTGACTCAACCAATATGGAGATGGTTGACTAGTCTATCTCAGACTTATCTACTCCTAGATCACTTTTCTCTCTCATACATAATCTTCCTAGGATAGTTTCTTATTACCCAAAATTTCTTTTCCATTCTTTCACAGTCCTGATTCCTATATCCTCTACGTGAGAATTCCTCAAATTTTAGTTCAATATAACTCCACGGGTTTATATCTAGTCATGATCATCACACGCACGCTTTATCAATTTGTATCCTAACGGGGTCCTTGGGCTCTATTTGCTATTATCCGCCAGGTTGGCACTCTTTAATCTAGAAACCAATTGTCTTCCTCCAAATTATATTCTCACTTACCTCAACTTTTATGATCAGGGAATCTTCATAATCTTCAAACTCGGTCTAGCTTGGACAATGGTAGCATGGCTTAGTCTAATGACCCTTATCTCTTGTTAGGGCTAAGAATGGTACCGTACTCTATTCCACATCCTATCTTGGTGGTGTGTCTATAGAGCCTACCTACCTTAGCTAATCACCTATCCCTGCAAAGCATGGGTTACTATATCCTTCAAGTAAAACTTTCTAACTAATTTATAGGCTGAATTCAAATCACCAATTCATGACTCGTTGAATCATCCATTCCTCAAGTCATGTCATTTGGTAATTCTATTGTAGATATACCATATCCTTATCTTTGTTTAGTCCCACATCAAACCATGCAATTTTCTAGTCGTATTTGTGGTCACCTCAGTCATCATTGAAAAATTTATCTCTTCTACCAAACAACTATGTAAAACCTCTAGGTCAATTCTATATCTCCTAGTCAAGGGGTCTCTCCTTCAATCAAGAAAATTTTCTATAGAAGCTAAACTTGATAGAATTGTCATTCATACCCTATTGGTCTACCTAGTAAAGATGTCTAACCACCCCCTTATACCTTAAGTAATTACTTACAGAATAGCCCTAGTCACAATCAATAATAAGATATAGTTAAATGGTTGATCAATCACAAAAGTTTGTCCTGTCGAGATAGGGAAGGACGAGAGTTCATAAATGGAAATTCAAGAAATGTATGATTCAGCACAAACACGGAATTCAAAGACGATAGTAGAAGTCAAAGAAATTTCCAATAGTAGCAGTGGATTGAGATCCTAATATACTATTCTAGTGCAGGCTCGTTCGGTACAGTGACGTAACCGAGATAATTTATCTTGACCTGCATGGGCCACCACAAAAAACATGTCATGCCTCAGTCCCAAAATACGTCGGACCAAGCCACATGGCATTGGCCAGCTACGTATTCAACCAAACTCTAGTCCGACTAGAAGTATAAGTTGTTCAAAATGGTGTAACTATCACTACAACAACTCTATATCTCAACCCATATAACAGAAACATAAGAAAAGGAAATATGAATACAAATCTACAGACCAATAATCATACTTGCCCGAATAGACTCGAAAAGAATAATATGAGTCTATAAATACTAGGCTACTAAGTAGATACAAATAACAGTAAATGAACATATAGCTCTGAAAGAGTGAATACATGTAATGAAAATGAATACCATCAACAATCCAGCAAGGAGCTCCACAAAACCTGCTCAGCCAACCTGGAAGAAAATCAGGGCCTCAGTGGGACATAGCAAGATAAATAATATACATGTCGCTATGAAATACAATAAATATCATATGTAGGTAGTAACATGTGATCTAGGAAATAGACATGTGATCACGGTGACAGACAAGTGATCAGGGTAATACACAGGTGATCTAGTAACTCAACTACTAAGCAGACTCTCTAGTCTGCGTGGAATGCACTTGAGGACGCCATTCGTACGCGTGAGCTGTCTCGGTATAATCCAAAACTCTGGTAAGAAAACTCCAGTAACTGTGAAAAATTTGCAGTTCCGGTAAGAAACTGCGGTATCTATGAATATCTGAGGCTTTGGGTAAGAGGCAACGGTAACAATATGGAAAAGTAGCTCATACACCTAGTGACTGCCCTCCCCGCCCAATGATACTGTCCACGTCGTATCCACGACACGTCCAGCCCGACTCTAATAAATGATAAGTCTACAAATCCGGTCAAACATGTACACAGGACGTAATCATCAAGTAAATGTCCAGAGATCATAAACGAGTCACCTATATACCATGCAATGTGAATCCGTGAATCATGTCTATGTGTCAGCTGGTATAATCATGGCAATGTACTGATGATGAACAGGTAAAGCACGTATAGTATATCAAGTGCGAACGACTGATAAAGAATATAAGCATGTAGATATTGTAAATCAAGTTGGCAAGGTATACTTGTTTGGAGTTTGTCCAATATGTGTTGAGACTGCAATACCAAAGTCTATCCCTCTATCCATGAGCCAATGAACCACACTCCATGTAAATATCTATCAACCCTAATCACAAACATATATCACACACTAAAGTACATGTATAACTCATAACTCCCACCTAGAGAGCTTGGGTTGTTCTAGTCGCATCTTACCTTAGGTTATCTAAGTCACTTGTAATTATATCACCTAGAACTAGGTCACACCAGTCTCTATAGTCATTATTGCTAATAATATGAATTGCAAGTGTAGGTTATTAAAATATCAATCGAAACCTACGACATGCAAATCGAGACAAGAAGATCAATCGTAAGATTAGAAATCTTATCTTGGCGATTCACATGGTCACCTAGTTAATTTCAGCGATGTGAGATCACTGGAATCGACTGATCTCAGTTTCGACACACGAATTTCGAAATACGAAATAAATAGGAATTAATTATAAATAATGGTGATACGTAAAGAAAAATCTACAGACGGCGTCAGATGATGAAACAAACATCACCAACGTGTCCAGAATGATGAAATTAGCTAGGATAGCCTATCCATAAGTCCAATTTGGACACAGGGGCAAAACGATAATTTTGGGTCAAAATGATATCCACCGTTGGACCCGCTTTGCATCAAAAAATATGTCAGGATAAAAGTCCTCTAAACCTAACAGACTATATATCCACGAGTTGAAAATTACGAATTCGGACGGCCAACTTTGACGACGAATTCAAACATTCAAACGAAGTAGTATGCTTCAAACTTTGGTGACGTCATTTAAAAATTTCAAAAGAAGCCCAAAAATCTAGGGGACTTACAAGTAGTATGCTTCAACACCTTTGAAAGGGTCTATATCAGCAAATTTGGTTCTGACTATCCTTTCGCTATCGACGTATTTCAAGCATTGATGCAGAGTTGATGGTATGATCATGTGTTCATGTATCCAGGGATGCCCCAGCAAGACCTTGTAGTATACGTCTATGTCGAAAACGTAGCAAGTGACCTCGGTCCGCAGATTGCCTATCTTGCCCATAAGGTAACTTCTTCCCGCATTAAAGCAAATGATGGTTCTATTGGTGGCAGACAGCCACTGCATCGGGATCCCCAAGATTTGGAGCAGGCTTCGTAGGATTATGAGCCTGGATCTATACACATTCGATCCACCTTGAAGGCACTGATGTACCTTGCATAATACAGAGGTCGATCGTGCATATCGTACATGTTGTTCTTCAACATCATATCCTGCTGAAAGAAAGTTATATTGGGGATGCTCCCTATCACACTGTGGCAATGGGGACATGCAGTAGGGTCCTCAGTCGGCCTCTTGACTTGAGACAAGTAAGAGTCAGCATTTTATAGTGCTTCGCTCAAGGCCTTTCGGTTTCTTTGGAAAGATGAAGGAGCTCGAAGAGCGACAATCTAGCCGGTATGTTAGTAAGATGTGCCAAGATATCAAAGTTGTAGGGTTTGTCCAACCTCGGTGCATAGTCTTTCTTTAAAGACTTGTTGAAGAGAGTCTCATTTTGCTTATGTTTGTCCACAATGGGAGATTTGGACGGACTTGCCTCAGGTGTTGCTGTGGCAACGAGGGGAGTCGAAAGAATAGCGTCTTCCTGGGCTGGATCATAGCTGCATATATAGGCTTTGTCTGACATGGTTTCTGTCATGCCCCGATCCCGGAGGACCGAAATCTAGCCATTGGACGTGATGTCGTACAAGTCTAGATTGCACTTGTACAAGGCAAAACCATTACAGTTCTTGGTATTTCTCATAAAACAACAACATCGCAGCAAAACCAAGCAGTTAAATTGAAGTCACAACAAGATATGAATAAATGTATCTCTTTATTGATATTTGAAATCGATTACAAAACTTGCAGCTGGATACATAGTTTACAACAGATTACAAGACTTTTGAATAGCCACTGAATATACACTTGCCATTTAGGCTTTACAACCGAACATGCCGACTTTATTTATAATCTCACTGGTACAACTGAGTTACACTGTTCCATACATTATGTCCCGTATAGCAGAAGGCATCGTCTTGTAAGAAGAGCTTCTGCACACTCATCCGAATCATCGATGCCAAGCACTGATCAAACGATTTCCCCCATACACAGGCACCTATAATATTGCCCACAACGTGGGTCAGTACATCATCAATGTACTGGCGAGCGGTGCTGGCCCAACTCACCTAAGAAGACAACACTAAGTAATCATGTTATATAACATTATTAAAAGTGGTCTTTCTCATTGTCTTAGGGTCAATTAGCAGTTCATATCCGACAGAAATAAAGCATGCATATTTCTTAGCCATCATAATGTAAAGCATACAATTATCACACTTGGTGATTCTTACCCACGGTCATACAGCCATCCCTGTTCATTTATAATATTTACTCAGCATGCACAAGACATTGTTAGGAACAATATCATAATTTAATATAATTTTTCACCGTTAAGGTGATTCTTACCAACAACTGACATCCTTTCCTGTAATTGAGTAATAACTTACTCTGCCTGCATAAGACATCATTAGTACTGGACCTATCTATATGAAGGTCACTGGCGACACGCCATCATGGACCGTCTTCCTGGTATAACGGCGCCCCTTGCAGTGTGGGTAGCTAGACCCACGTCTTGTATACCGATGCCAGTACGTCGGCACCAATCCTTGTTCCCCCTAGGATGAACCGGATCCGTGGCCTCGGATTACCGTTCAAGGAACTACCTTGTCGACAAGTTGTCCATGACCATGCAAATATATGCAACTTATCTATGACGAAACATATAATGCATGATAAGGAAAACAAAGTAATTCAGCCATCATTCTCATTCGTACTGTCATCTTTCTCATTCCAGGGTCTTGGTGTAATCAACATTCTACATCGACGACGGGATAATAAAATGTTGTTACCCGATCCCTTTCCCACTTCTTTGATACCATACATCTTTCCAACCAAAACCCAATGTACTCACCGCCCAATTCCTGGGACTTAGCATCTGTTTAGCATACATTCATCGAACTAAGGCTCAACATACTCACCGTCCAAGTATTTGGGACTTTTCCTTCACCTGTCATGTATTTCGTCGCAAAGCACGCAAGCATACAATTCATTGAAATGATTCGAAGGACACCATCGATAAAATGATTCGCAACAGTTTTCGAGTCATGTGATTAATTATCTTTCATTATCTTTCCGACTTTCATGCAAGGTGCTATTCAGCAACTCAATGAGTAAACATAACATACAATCCTTTTTATTAATCGTAAAGCTAAAGGATCTTCGAAGGGTTCAACACTACTCACATTTATAAGACGATTCTTGCCATGATCGCATAGCCTTCCAAGCGATCCTTCGTATAATCCCAAGTCCAACAAGGATTCATCGAACCAACCATCCATCATAAGGCATTTTGCGGGTCGGGGCACTACAATATATACCACTCAGAAAAAGTTTCATCCTCGAAACTTACAACAAAACTCATCCCCATAACTTCAACCAAATTTATGAAACTTTTCGACGATCAACTTGTATTATTTGACATTTCTCCACAACATCTCGATTGATTTCAAATGATGTACCATCTCGTCACAACATCTTCATTTGATTCAACATAGTTTACCATCTTTGTTCTTTCCTCCAACACTCGTGCAATTACTTCGCATGTGATAATCCTCCATGTGGCTTCGTTTGAATTCAGCATACCACTTAGTTGGAATCATATGGATATCCGGCATCCCAGAAATACATGCATTTCAACCAAGTTCAGCAGTAGAGAAAGCGAACGAGCTATAGGTATAACTTCATTTTCGAATATTAGTAATTCCTCTTGAGAATCTCATATAGCCACAATTTCACTTATTCAATTTCCAAATCAACCAATAACATAATGAATGTTACAAATTCCAACTCGAGAGATTTCTTCCCAACCGATCCAAAATTTCCAAAGTATTTCGACATATTAATATCAAGTATTCAACGAATCCAGAGTTCCTTTTTCAAGTCCATTGTCATTCATACCACCAATTTAATAAAGTGAAATTTGACAATTATTAGAGGTACTGCGTCGTACGTTAGGTATAATTGCTAAACATAGATGCATGTTAGAGATTTGACAATTATTAGAGGTACTGTGTCTTGGATACAACATAGATAGGTACATAGGGTGGGGCAGACAGTTCCTTAGCCTATGGGCCAAGTATGCACTTTTTCTTTTATAACCCGTGAGCTCCGCCGGAGACGTGGGTGAGATTATCCCTATTGTTACTGATGCCCTCTAATGTTCAAGGAACGTTACGGACGTAGGCCCTAGTGCCCAGAGAGGGGACTATGCCAATTCCATATAGCCAGCGCCCATGCATTGAAGGTTTGTTCTTAACTGCATATTTACAGTAGAATGGTTAGGTGACCCTTGTTGATTTCTTGTCACCCTGTTCCAACCATAACATGGGACAGTGTCTCATCATGGAATAGTGTGCCACGTCTTATCCCTGTTTGGTTGTAGATGTGGTCCACTATTTTGATGATGGAATACTAGGCCATGTTATATTTTAAAATATTTTACTTTTATCTATGGCTTTGTGGCATATTTATATTCAGTTTATATGGGATATTTTTTGTTATCTTGTTACGTCCCTGAGGACCTGGTGATCTCTCCAGGTGTAGATGTTCATAATTTTTCGCAGGAGTTCCAGCCAAGATCGTGATCTTTTCTCTATCCATCGAAGAGGTCTTGCCCTTGGATCATCCTTTGATGCTTGTGACGAATTCTTTATTTAGCTATCTACTTCTTTCTAGTTCTATGCTTGGTAGTAGATTTGTCTCCATCCAGCAACTTGTATCTTGACAATTTCATATTTAATTTAATGATAACATTATTTTTTTAATTTTTGTGGACAAAATTTAGTGAGTCATGACTATTTATATACTGCATTTACAGCTTACCTATATTTATTATACGGCTGGCATGTTACGTTATCTAGTCCTACATATTTTGGGACTGGAGCGCCTATACTTATTTTTAGTGGTGGTCCATGCAGGTCGAGATTATATTATTTCGGTTACGTTACTGTACCGAACGAGCCTGCAATAGGATAGTGGATTAGAATCTCAATCCAGAATTGCTATTGAAATTTCTTTGACTTCTATTATCGTCCTTGAACCTCGTGTTTGTAATCGATCATACCTCTCTTGAAAGTCCTTATATTGGATTATCGTTTTTCCCTATTTCAGAAAGACAAACATTTGGAAATGGTGGATAAATAAAATCTAAGGTTTGAGTTGTAAATGGTGGATAATAAAACTTTTGGAAATGAAGTTGTTTTATAAATAGGGGAGAATGTCAGACATTAAATGCTATGTTTAATTTTCAAGGATCGAGGACGATTAAGGACCATGTCGGATTATATTCTTAGCATTTTAATACCATGTTAATAGAAGTACATTTAAGGAAGCCAGTCCATAGAATGGCGTAAACTAGTAGAAGAAAAGATGGGGACATTTTTTAGGTGATATAAGTTAGATTTTGGCTTAAGTTTTATCCTAGGACAGATAGGCTAAACCATAGTATGAGTTGGGTTGCAATTTATTCAGTTGTTATCAGAAACCCTTATTCTAGTAACAAGAAATTGTAGTCCCGCTATAGACCATAGTGCTAACATTTCATTATGTGATTACCTATCCTATGTTCGCAATCGCAACTTTGTGATTTGGCAGTACAAATCATTCTAATTATGCGATTGAGAAGATCGTATTCCTTCTCAGTCGTTGCCATAACTTCAAAAAAAAATTCAAATCCTTTGATTTATGCACCTCTTTGTGCTTAATATCCGTATCACCATAGGTACCAGTTCCTTTATATTCCAATTCCCTTGGCCTAGTCACTACGACTTAATTCCCCACATGCCTACCTAATCATGCCTTATTTCGAAACCCAATCATGAGTAATTACTCGAACTTATCAAATTTCCTCCCTTATCCTTATACTACAAACTTTTATTTTCGTGATTCCCTTGATCTTGAACTCTTCGTCATCACTGTCATGCGATGATTGAAACTCTATGTACCACCTCGCTCCAATTATATCCAATCAAGTCAATTTCTTCTATCTTATTGAAGACCTGACTTAATGGAGTAGTATTGAATTGGTAATAATTTTCCTTATAGAGTCGTTGACCAATAGCACCGTGATATTACATAGGTTCCCTTGGAGAACCTTTGATTACGGACTGCACAACATAAATTTTTGAATACTTTCTTAGGAATTGTACCATTCTAGAAATCTTATTAGTAGAATCATGACCTTGGTTTTTGTTGTTGTAATCACATAAGTTAAGATGCATCTAAAACTGAGTGTACCATAGCCCTTGGTAGGTTATGTTAACTTAGATCCTACCGGTATTAGCGTCCTCTAGGAATCGTGTATGACTAGTTTCCTTTATATCATGCTTTAGTGTAATTCCGTGGACAAAATTCTCTAAGGTTGGTAGAATGTAAGCCCCTCTAAAATTTAGTATTAGGGTTAATTAAGAAATTAGGGTTTAGTTTAGTTGACATTTGGATATTTTATTTATTGTTAATTTTTTTACTTTCAATTATGTCGTTAGATACCCTTTATCGTAGCTTTGACAGTAGGAGCACTGGATTAGCTATTTTCTTCCAACTAGTTTTACCTGCACGACCTAGACAAGTTCACCTACACTCATGAAGATCATGTCCTACTAAAACACATCTCCTCGTGCAATTGCACAACGTCAAGGCCAAAGACTCAAATTTTAAATTGTACATACACTCGATGACCATTCCGGCTAAATTTCGAGACACAACTTCGACTCAATTTCTCCGACCAACTTTATGGCCACGACCTACACTAAGACCATGGCTTTCATGACCATTTTGTCCTACTAAATTTAACCCCCATGTGCTACCTACACACATTAATCACAATTGGACAATTTTCAGGTCATTCGGACCAATCTAACACAATCTAGACCGTACCAACTCGAACCTAACCTATCTGGTGTGTGAATACCTAACCTAAGTGAACTAGACTATGTTAGACCACCCACATTAAGCCCAAATTCAGTCCATGGCAGCCATGTGTGAGGGAAAGCCAAGGGATGGAATGTGAATGGAGAGGGGAGTTGTAACTCACAAACCTTTCCTCTTCTCCACTATCATTCTTCATCAAGGAGCCAGAAAATCCTCATAAGCTCTCCCACTATCTTCCCTACAGCCATTCCCGCATTCCTCTACCTCTCCCCCATCTCCTAACTCTCTCCCATATACCCCAAGTCCAGCAAAGACATCCAAAACCGAGATAACCATCAGTCCGTACTAGAACCCCCCCCCCCCCCCCCCTCCTTGTAGATGTCGCACAGGGACTTCTCGACATCCCACAACCCTTCGAGAGGGTTCGTTGGAAAGCTAAGACATCCATATATCTTTCCAAGAAGTTTCGTAGCCATGCTAAGTCATTTAAGACCCAAAAAGGCCCAACAAACAACACCAATCAGCAGCATTGCAGGTTGAATCCGCAAGTTAAATGCCCTCCTTTCAACCCTTTTTCACTTTCCAAAAGTCAGCAAACCACCTCCGCGACACCTAAGACACTTAGTTCTACCTTTTTCCTACCTTCCCTAGTCTCCACAGCCCCTGGATCTCTTCTGTCTACCCGTGGTAAGTGATACGAGACGAGGTGTCCATGCTGAAATCAATTTGGCGTAGCTGTTGTCCACGCAACTTTGTGAAGCCCCATGATAGCCCCTACCTCCTTGGTGAGCACCCTAACATCCCCATGTAACCCCCCTTCATGATTTACATCTTTTCCTTTAGGTTTTATAGACTTATGCGTGTATCTTCATCGTTTAATCAAGCGTTGTCAAGTTGGTTTTTCAATGTAACTTAGGAATGTGCCTCTAGTTTTCAGTCACTTTGTTAAAATCCTATTAAACCATGTCCTAACCATTGTATTAATGATCATTTTAAGCTTTGTTCTATATATATCATGATGCATAGTTAGTTGGAAGCATGTGTAGGACTAGTTTCATGATAAGTCTAAACGTCATATATATTGACACAACCATGCCACTATATATGTGTGTGTGTGTGTGTGTGTGTGTGTGTGTTCATGATGCATAGTTAGTTGGAAGCATGTGTAGGACTAGTTTCATGATAAGTCTAGACATCATATATACTGACACAACCATGCCACAATATATATATATATATATATATATATATATATATATATATATATATATATATATATATATATATATATGTTCATGATGCATAGTTAGTTGGAAGCATGTGTAGGACTAGTTTCATGATAAGTCTGGACATCACCACCCTTGACACAACCATGCCAATTCTTGGTAAAACTCAACCTAAACTTTTAAGCCCAGCATTTGGAATGATCTAATTGTGGATATGCTTGGGAGAAACCAAGTTTAGGCTAAGTGTAATGACATTTCCATGTAGGAACACACAAGTATTGTGCCTAGGTTGTACATAGGACTAGCTTTGCACATGAGATTTAGTGAGCACATTAATTGAGCACATGTAGATATTTTTCATGTGGTAGATGTGCACTAATGTATCATGGGTTGACACACATAGGTTAGCATTGTTCTATGTAGGGTTAGAATGACATATGTGGTAGCAATATTGACATTACTAGGTGATGACTAGTTGCATGATTGTGTGTAAACACCATGGTTAGAATGATGATATGCCATGCTAGGGTTGTCCATATGGCTAGGACATGCGTCATGTATGTGGTAAGCATGAGAACAGCTTCCAAGGACTATCCCTAACGTTCACGAGTCAGTGGACGATATCTTGAACAAGGCAAAAGTTACGAGGACGATATCTTGAACAAGGCAAAAGTTACATCCCCCGTGTCAAAGGGATTGCAACGCAATAATACACCTTGAAACGTTGTTGCAAGCAAGTTGCATGACCTTATCGACAAAGGAATTCATTATGATGTTGAGTATGATCATACCACGTATTTGCACGACGCAACTTGTTACTGCGACGTTGCTAGCCGCGATGCCAAAGTTCAGGACTACTGCTGTCCAGAAACAACTTTGGACAAAACAAATTGTTCGTAGGAAGAACGTTTCCCACGAAGCAAACTATGTTGTTGTCATTGTGGTCCAGAATCAAGTTTGGATAAATGTGCAACATCCTAGCAAAAGGAGGAGCTTCTATGAGAAGAAAAAGTTATTTCCTCGCTAGAATATACTTTTTGTGCATGGTGCAACTCCAATGTTTGATTTCCAGAACTGGAGTTATAAACTTAAATCTGATGTTCTTATGGAGGATGCTTCCTGCAGGAATTAAGTAGTTGTTCATGCGATGTGTGTTTCTGGCAGGGATAAAAAGTACTGCTCCTGCAAAGGGTACTTCTCGCAGGAACACCAATTACAATGTTGATGTTGCCAAACAACTAGTTTCAGTGAGGAGGCCAAATGTTGCAGGATATGTTGCTCATAACTTACGAGTGGAATAAGTTTCTTCCACTGGAAAATCAACCTCCCGCAGGAATCCATAAGTTCAAATCCTCGGTAAAAGATCGCTTGAGCTTTGACCTGGGAGAGCATCTTCGACAAAAGTGCATGGACATCTTCTCGTCATCTTTGTACTATTTTTCAAGAGACTCTCTGGTATCTCTTGAATACAATTTCTTGTTGTAAAGATTATGTCATGGAATCATCCATAGAGTTAAGAATCAACAACTTGCATAGGTTATTGCCTCTCCTCATTTCTGCTGCGTGGTGATCACGTTGGTCAGAACATGTACATAGTCAGTTTCTAGAAGAATTGGATCTTGATTTGTCAACAAGTAATCCACATTGACAAGTTGAAGATTGTGTCTTCATCTTACAGTTGTTGTAATACTCTCCATCGAACTTCTCAAGTTTATGAAAACTTGTGTCTAGGAGATTTGTACGATTTTCCAACTTTGTTAGTCGAATCTTGCTTTGAAATTATTATTCTCTCAGTTATAGAAGATCGTACAAATCACGTTCAACTTACAAATCACAACTTGAAGATTACAACAATCCTGAAATAACAAAAGACTACAAACTGACTTGAAGAAAACATGTAGAAACCAACAATTGTACGACCATATTTGCAATAACAAGAAAAAGAATAAAGTATGCTTGAAGAAGAAGACTTGTGGGGTGATGACGATCCTCATTACTCAAAGTAAGATTCGACCTTATTACATTGATCTACTCCCAAGAGCCATCAAGTTCACGGTATAGAATTTTTGGAACGCTCCTTTGTCACTTTAGGAATGGACTTTACTCGGACAACACTTTGGGGTTTTAACTTGTTGCTGCTAACTATCCTCACTAGCATACACACTCTTGAGTGCTCTTCTGCTAAGAGAAAAAAAAAACTAAGAGTATATATAGGAATGCAAGCCCCCTTAGCAGTAAGATAGTAGGAGGGAAATGAGGGAATAACTCCACATTAAGTAGGCGGTTAGAGTAGTAACTACCACAAAATGGATAGTTACTGAAAAATGAGAGAATAACTCTACATTAAGTAGGAGGTTAGAGTAGTAACTACCACAAAGTGGATAGTTAGGAAGCTGTAACGCCACGCAAAAATTGGCTCGAATATCCACGCGGAACTAAAATTTTCATGTAGACCACAATCACACAAAACTTTTATTTCCGCATGCACCTAGGCCACGTGTAACTACAGCTTATGCATGAACACACAATGACGTGCAAAAGCTTCCGATGCGACGTGCAAAATGCAAAGTGCATCATCAAAGCACCACTTTGCGCCCGAGGCTGAGTCTCTAGGTTGCTACAACTCCTACGAGAAAATTCCAAGAAACGAATGACAAAAACAAAATTTCTTTAAGGATTTAAACCTTACCCTCTAGTAAAAATCTCACCATATCAACCACATGGGCTACGATTTTTCATATGTGCAAGACATTAAAAGAAGAATCTTATAATGAAATACATACTTGAGATTTGTTATATGGATGTGGGAATTGAGAATAATTTCAATAAACCCCAACACTCTAGAATTTGGGGAAGAACTACAAATTTTCTATAAACTTGAAAATGGACAAAAAAAACAGTTAACTTGAAATTTAGTAGAGGAGAAAACTAAGAGAATGATTAATAGTTTTTTATTGCTCTTCCTCTCTATTTATAGCAAGGAAGAGGTACAAGGTGACTTTATTTACTACATTGCCACTCCTATCCTTAGTTGTAAGGTTGAGTTCCAATAGGCTATCGATTAGGGCCCACTTGTTATGAACATGGCAGGTGCCCTAGTTGACAGGGAAGGAGATGAGTAAATTGTCCGATCCTTCGTCTTATATGTTGCTTCCTTACTACTGTACTACTATGCTATGTCAAACCTACTATGCGCTCATTATGCTAAGGCTGATACTCAGAGCTTTGGGAGTCTAGCAAAGTTTTCGACAAAGTTCTCAGAGAAAGTTAATTGGGTGGATTCTTGATATGGCTCCGTCAAGCAGGATCGGAAAGTATGAAATTGAGAAGTTCAATGGAAAAAATGATTTTGGCTTTTGGAAAAGCCAGATGAATGACGTTCTCATATCTCAAAAGCTTCACAAGGCTTTACAGGAAAAATCCAAGAAGCCCGCTGACATGACCGATGATGATTGGAACGACATGGATCTCGAAGCATGTGTCGCTATTCGCCTGTGTTTGGAAAGGAATGTCGTGTACTCTGTGAAGGACGAAACCACCGTCGTTGGGCTCTAGTTGAAGTTGGAATCACTCTACATGACGAAGAATCTCACCAACCGACTTTATAGGTTAAAGTCGCTCTACAGACTACTGATGAAGGAAGGTACATCAATTCGGGATCATATTTCAAAATTCAATCGAATTATTTTCGACTTGGAGGATGTTGACATACATGAAGAAGATGATCGTTTGGCGCTAATCCTATTATTTTCTTTGCCGATTCTTATGAGAATCTTATTCAAATGTTATTGTACGGGAAGGACTCAATTTCCGTAGAAGAAGCTACGAGTGCCTTATTGTCCAATGAGGTACGGAGGTTGGCATCTAATGGCGGAAACGATGGAGGCCAAGCCCAAGGTTTGACGGTAAAAGGAAGGACAAACGATAAAGCATCTTGTAGCAGAAGGTCAAGGTCCAAGTCCAAAACACCTATTGAGAAGGTGAAGTGCTTCAACTGCAATGAGAAAGGACATTATGCAAATAAGTGTTCTCATCCAAAGAAGAAGAACAAGAAAAAGAAGAATAAGACAGAGAGAGAATGTGATGAAGCAAACTGTGCTTCAGAAGCTGATAGTGACGTAGTCTGTTTTTCGGTGGCACATGACAACATGAATGACCGTTGGATTCTCGATTCTGGATGCTCGTACCATATGTGTCCAAAGAGGGAGTGGTTTTCTTCCTACAAGGCGACAAATGGTGGTTCTATGTTTATGGACAACAACAATGCATGTCGAGCTGTTGGAATTGGATCTATCAAGGTAAAAATGTATTATGGAATTGTGCGAACTTTGACCGATGTCAGACATGTTCCCGATCTCAAAAAAAATCGTATTTCTCTTAGTACGCTTGACTCGAATGGTAACAAGTTCGTCGTCGAGGGTGGAGTCTTGCGGGTTGTTCATGGTTCTTTGGTGGTGACGAAAGGTCACCGACAGGATAACCTTTATATCTTATTAGGAAGCACTATGACTGGGACTTTAGCAGTCAGTACATTTGATTTGTCTGATAGCACGCGTCTTTGCCATATGCGGCTTGGGCATATGAGCAAGAAAGACCTTTCCTTACTGAGCAAACAAGGATTACTGAAGAACTTGAGGAAGCCAAGTATGGATTTCTGTGAGCATTGCGTTTATAGCAAGCAGCATAGGGTGACCTTCAGTTCAAGCAAGAAGAATGAGTCCGATCAAGATGGTGGTGTATCTAGCAAATCTCAAAATGTTGAGATTGAGTTGTCTGAGGATGCATCAGATGAGGTGGAGGTTTCTGAAGATTTTCATCAAGCCCCACAAGAGTAGGGATGGCAATGGGGCGGGTCGGGAGCGAGGATCATACCCCCCATCCCCGTCCCCGAGTAGTATTTGAATCTCCATCCCCGTCCCAATCCCCGGTCTGGTTTAAACTTTTATCCCCATCCCCATCCCCGTTTAACAGTATACTCCCCGTCCCCGTCCCCGCAATCCGCCCCATTAACACTTTTGGGATTGGATTTTTTTGTCCCCGTCTGCCTTCCCGTTAATAATTTTTTTCTGTATAGTATAAAGTATTTCATTCCAAAAAAATTTTTTACAAGACATGTTGATAAAAAATTGGTTTAATAAAAACTATATCTAGTACTAGATAGATCATGAACTCATACAAATGTGTTGCACATATAAGTATAAGTAATCGGGGTCGGGGATTACCGGGGCGGGGAGTACAATACCCATATCCAACCCTGAATACGATCGGAGATTTTGTTTAATCCCCATTTCCGTCCCCATCCCCGTTTCTATATCTCCAAACCCGTCCCCGTCGGGGAAAAAAAGTTGGGTCCCCGTCGGGTTTGGGGGAAGCTGCCATCCCTACACAAGAGCAACAACTAGAACAAGCGCAACACCAGCAGCAAGATTCCTTGGCCACCACTAGGCCAAGGAGATCGGTCAAGCCAGTACACATGTATGAATTTGAGGAACCGGTAAAGCACTATGAACAGTTAAATGTAGTGGCATATGCACTATCAGTGGAGGATGAAGAGCCTATCACATTCAGACAGGCTGTCAAAGATACTAGCAGCGAGAACTGGATGATGGCTATGCAGGAAGAGATTGAGTCTCTCTATAAGAACTGTACATGGGATTTGGTTCCATTGTCCAAAGGCAAGCGAGTTATAGGATGCAAGAGAGTGTACAAGAAGGAAGCTTCTCCAGAGCCAGGTGGAGAAGTTTTGCTTGACAGCCTTTAAAGACGGGATTGACGAGTGGTTGATTTGGTAAAGCTATGAGGTGGATAAGTGTGTCGGCTCGATTTTGTGGCAAAACCTTGCCGAGGTGGAGATATGAATAAAAGTGTTCAAAAATAGGCCCATGACCTTTTTTTTACCATATATATGGTAATCCTATATATTATTGGATTTGACCATATATATGGTAATCCTATAAGGATTGGATTTCTAATATATGTAAGTCTACATAGGATTAAATTTCTAATATATAATCCTACATAAGATTGAATTTTGAGCCTACATAGGATGAAATTTCTATGGTTTATAAAGGGGTCTAAAGGTTCTCCACAATAGACACTCTCCAAGAGTACTCAACGTAAGTTGTTGAATAAGTTCAACACAAGACATCTCATTGTGCTCAAGTTGTTGAATAAGTTCGACACAAGAGAGCTAAAGTTGTTGAATAAGTTCAACATAAAATTTTGAGAGATTTTTTTTATCTTTGTGATAGAGAGTTCTTGAGTGCAAGGAGAGAAGTGTTGAGAGCTATTGTAATTCATTTTCTTCTTCATAGTGGAATTAAATCACCCTCGTTTGTGGAAGTAGACATCTTGGCCGAACCACGTAAATCTTTGTTTTTGTGGTTGTGAATTTTTTTTTGAGTTTCTTAGGTTTATTTCCGTTGTGCCACAACATTATATCAATGGGAGGAGGTACATTAAGGGGGACCGGATTAGCTATCCCTGGTCCGGTGTCCCAACCCTGCGCCGCCGCCCCCCCCCCCCCCCCAATGACATGTGGGCTCCATCGAATCATGAACAGCTGATCCGGTCTCATGTTAAGGAGGGTTACAGTGGGTATGACATAGTAGTACACCAGCATCCCTGCGAATTCCAGCCGGGATGGCAGGCTGGGTGCAAGGGTCTTTATGAGGAACAGGAAGGGCCTGGGCCCTGGAAGATTTTATACTAGCTGTTAGGCAAAGTCTGGTTATTATTACTGTATCTTCATAAAGGCCCGGTCCCTCTACTTAAAAATTGCTCTCAAGTACAAATCTGGGCCTTTCAAAGTAGTAAAACCTACCATGTGGCATGTACACAATCATTTCGATAGGAATTAGTATTCATCATACCTCAGAAAATGAAAAGACGCTCTAAGCTTTTGTTTCAAGATCAACCACATAAAAAATCCAGTTATTCCTATTCATCCAAACAAAGAAGGGAAGAAAAAGAAAAAAAAGATTCAATACTATACTGTGATTATACTTTATGTACTGCTCGAAGTGAGCATGAAATTCCCACTTCACAATCAAAATACACAAGAAACCTACACGTTCTTTAAGTGTTAATATTTTTGGCTTCTGGGGCAAGTAGAAATGGGATATTTTATATAGATTTCGAGTAGATTTATCATATAGTAGTAAATATAATGTTATCCTTAAACAGGGAAACAAAAATCATGTAAGAGGTTGTGCGCGGGTGAAAATAAACACACCACCTCCCCCAACTGAACGCCCAAGAAGCATGTTACGGTCCATATAAGAAAGGTAATACAGTCCTCCGGGTGATTTCCTGCAGAGATTTTTTTTTTTCTAACTTATAATTTCAGATTGATCCTTGTAAACAATATAATCAACTACTTGTGTTATCACATTAATTAATTTACCTCTCCGGACCACTCACAGGCACTTGTGCTCTGAAAGTCCTCAGGAACTGCAAGATCTGCACAAAAGCTAAACTCAACTAAGAAATAACAATATTGAAATGTGATGATAATGAGCCAATATTTGAAAATCATGTCACGAGATTACATTGACAGTTTCTGTTACCTTGCAAGGAGGTTTTATAGACACTGTAATTCTTGATAATATTTTCAATTCATATCAGCTGATATCAACTGAGTGTTTTTTATTTGCTTGGTATTGTTTGTTGGTAAGTAACTAAGTTTACAGAATCTTTTAGTAAAAGTGAAGCAAATAGGAGCGACTCTGTAAAGCACTACATTACTTTGTGTACCTGTAGGCTTATAAATGAACGAGGGAGAATAGCTGGAGCTATCAATGCCTGAAGCTCCTCACTTATTTTGATATTTTCAAGAGCCACCTATCGAACAACAACAATTAATATAAGATGGATGACAAGTATTACAAACATGAGATAGTGACAAAATAGTAGTGCTGTATGTGTAACATGCTTGACATGTATATATCATGTACCTTGATACTCATGATGGGTACTCTCAACATTTTTTAGTCGTCATATATTCTGGTGACAGTAAGTCTTATAGTTTGCGGCCTGGAGGAACAAGTCACTGATATATAGCCTCTTCATATATATGTCGGGAAGCTTGCCTACATCTGACCCCCCCCCCCCCCCCCCCCAAAAAAAAAAAAAAAAAAACCCTTCCTATCAAGATGTGTAGATGTGTGTGCGACAGACATCCATTTAAAGCTTTTGGAATTTACAATCAATCGGTAATTGCTAGACTTGTTGGTAGGTTATCGAAAATGGACCTTGCAACTGTATAACATTTTGAGGTTTAATTATACTATATGCTCTACTGAAGTATCTCTTTGTTAGCATTTGCCTTCAAGTACGAAAGTGAAAAGGAAGATGGAAGGGTCATAGAACAGAAGGTGGAGTACGAATGGAGACTAGGCTTCGCAAGAATAAATGCTTTGCACTCTTATATGAGCAATGTTTGATGGAGTCCAGTTCAAGTGTAATAAGAAGAATGAGGGGGAAAGAGGTTGTGGAGGAGAAGATAGGAAAGACAATGAAGATGGTACTATGAAAAATCCTCTGGTCACGAGGGAGATAATCATCATCATGGAAGAAGTAATGTCATGGTAGGCTATGATATAACTGTTAGTGAATATAAAAAAAATGTGGGATCGATGGCACCTCTAAAGGGGGGGGGGGGGGGGGGGGGGGGGGGAATAGAGCGTAGAGGAAGAAATATCCCCAATAAAAATTAATGCAGGTGAAGGCAAATATAGATAGATAATTAAATGCAATAAGGTAAAACAGGTGTTAAATAGGGAGATAGAAGCAATACGCAGACACCGAGATTTTATACCGGTTTTCCTCTGAGAGGATTAGTCCAGTCTCGAGTACTCATGCTCGATGTTAAATCTACTATCAGAAAATAAAGTGAATTGATCGGGTTCCCCGGACAAATTATTCGTTCAACAAAGTCGGCGAACCACTCATTGGATGCATCAATGGAAACAAAGATGAACTCATCAAAGTAGTTACCATCCGGCATGGAGGGACTAAATAGTGAGAAAGAACCTTCCTCTTGAACATTAGAGGAGGAAGCTTCTCCAACATTTCTCTTCTTTTTGGAAGCATAAGAAACTTTGTATGCCATTAAAAATAGAAAGTAGGAAAAAGAGCGAAATATACCGAAATTGAGTACGGAATATGAAAGAGAATCCTGAAATAGCTCCGAATCCAAACTTCTAGACGTCGGGAGGCTTGGAAGAAGGAGAATAGGGTGGCTAGGGTTAGGTTTTTCGGTGTGGAAGCTGCTATGTAGATGGGGAAGATGATGATGAAGAGAGGCTTTTTAATAGAGGGGCCCGACTGTCCAGCTTCTGTTCGGAAATAGGTCTTATCCGAGTTCGGCCCGAGTTCGCACAGAGCTCGATCCGAGCTCGGTCCCTTGGTAGTCTGAACAGAATTGGACAATTTTGATACATGTTTTAACATGTATACAAAGTACTAATTTGAAATATTTGTTTTGATGAAATATAATTTATATTAATTAACCGAAATACAATAAATTTATCAAATACTTCGTGTTAGCTATAGGGGCCGGACCTCAGCTAGCAGTAGTCCAAAGACACTTGGCACCGTGTCGCTTAGACTTTTATGCCTTTTTGTTAGAAGGGCCCTTTCGACTTATAACCAAAATACTTTTTAAGATTTTTATGAATTCAGATCAAGGAATATATAATTATAAAACTTAAACGTCCAAAATTCCTAATTCTCTTTGTATAAAGTTAAAACGATCTTCTGCAAAGGGTTTAGGGAAGATGCCAGCTAATTGACGTTGTGTCCACATACTCTAGACAAATATTACCTTGTAAAACATGACCTCTAAGAAAATGATGTCTTATTTCTATATTCTTAGTGCGATAGTGACAAATAGGATTTTTTGTGAAATTTATAGAACTAGTGTTATCACAGCAAATAGGGATGTGGTTGTAAGATAACTGATAGTCTTCCAAGCTTTGCTTCATCCAGAAAATTTGGACACAACAACGTCCTACGGCAATGTATTCAGTCTCAGTTGTTGATAATGCAACATAATTTTGCTTTTTAGAAAACCAAGAGACTAAAAAATTTCCTAGGAAATGACATGTGTCACTGGTACTTTAACGATCGACCTTGCATCCAGCAAAATATGCGTCCGAATAACCTATCAGGTCAAACGAATTGATTTTTGGATACCATAGACCGGTTGTTAAAGTACCTTTAAGGTAACGTAGGATACGCTTAACGGCGCTCACATGTGATTCTTTAGGACAAGCCTGATATCTTGCACATAGGCATACTGAAAATATAATGTCTGGACGACTAGCAGTTAAATAAAGTAAACTACCAATCATACCTCTGTACTTACGCACTTCAGTTGGTTTACCACTTTCATCTATGTCAAGTTTTGTAGACGTAGCCATAGGAGTTCCGATAGGTTTGGCATTGTCCATATCAAACTTCTTCAGCAGGTCTTTTGTATATTTGGCTTGACTGATGAAAATTCCTTGTAAATTTTGTTTGATTTGTAGCCCAAGGAAGAAAGTCAATTCTTCCATCATGCTTATTTCAAATTCACTCTGCATACACTTAGCAAACTCGTCACAAAGCATCTCATTTGTTAATCCAAACATAATATCATCTACATAGATATGCACTAATAAAATATTCTTATCAATAGATTTTATAAAAAGAGTAGAATCAACCTTTCCTTTTGAAAAATCGTGTTCAAGTAAGAAGGAACTAATGCGCTCATACCATGCACGAGATTATTGTTCGAGTCCGTAGGAGCCTTACGAACCTTGAATACATGATCTGGTCTTTTAAAATCTTCAAATCCAGGAGTTTGATTAACAAAAACTTCTTTTATAAAATTATTTAGAAAAGCACTTTTGAGATCCATTTAAAAAAGTTTAAAACCATGAAAAATAGCAAAAGCACATAACATACAAATGGATTCTAGTCTAGCAACTGGAGCATATGTCTCATCGTAGTCAATGCCTTCTTCTTGATTATAGCCTTGAGCTACTAGACGTGCTTTGTTACGTGTAACCATACCATTCTCATCTAATTTATTTCGGAAAACCTATTTAGTACTAATGATCGGGTGATCACTAGGTTTGAAAATAAGTTCCCAAACTTGATTTCGTTCAAATTAGTTAAGTTCCTCTTATATTGCAGAAATCTAAAATTCATCATCAAAAGCTTCTTCAACATTCTTGAGTTCTATCTTAGAAATAAAAGCTACGTTAGCAATAATATCTCTAGTGCTTGAACGAGTACTTACACCTTTAGATACATCACCTATTACCAGTTCTTCTGGATGATTTGGGGTAAATCATAATCTTTTCGACAGACTTTCCAGGTATGTGGTCGGTGTATCTTCGGATGTTTTGCTTGAGGGATTCTATCATCTTCATTATTACTATCGTTGTCACGTTGACTATTCAGCTTGTCGAAAGTAACGTTTATTGATTCTTCAACCACAAGTAATCTTTTGTTGAATATTTTGTATGCATATCCGAAAAATATTCCTTCAACTTTTTTATCAAATTTGACTAAATTGTCTTTAGTGTTTAAAATAAAGCATGTGCAACCAAACACTTTGAAATAGCTGATATTATGAGTTCTATTAAACCATGATTCATAGGAAGTTTTTTTCGAGATCGGTCTAATAAGAAGTCTATTTAACACTTGGCATGCTGTATAAACAGCTTCTGCCCAAAAATACTTTAGAAGATTATGCTGGTTAAGCATAACTCTGATCATATCGCCAAGAGTTCTATTCTTCCTCTCCACAACGTCATTCTGTTGAGGAGTTCTGGGACAAGAGAATTCATGTGATAAACCATTTGAATCACAATTTTTTTTTAAAATCATAGTTATCAAATTCTCCTCCATGCTCACTTCGAATACGAGCAATCATGAATCCTTTCTCATTTTGAACCTTTTTTTACAAAAAGAAACAATTCAGAAAAGGCCTCATTTTTATTTGCAAAAAAATTAATCCAAGTATATCGTAAATAGTCATCAACTATTACGAAAGCATATAGCTTACTGCCAAGACTGACGACTATACTTGGTCCAAATAAGTCCATATGTAACAACTGAAGCGGTCTAGAGGTACTTACAGCGTATATTGATTTGAAAGATGATCTGGATGCCTTGTTCTTTTTACACTCGGCACAGATTATATCTTTCTTGAAAGTTATATCAGGTTAGCCGCTTACCAATTTCTTTGTGGACAATCTTACAATAATATCCATGTTCGCATGTCCGAGACGCATATGCCATACCCAGCTTTCGTCTTAAGATGACACCTTTCTGTACTGTTAGTATTATCTGACAGATATAAAACATATATATTGTCCTCTCTTAATACTTCAAAAGAGATTATTCCAGAAGATTTATCATAAACAAAACATTTATCCTTAACAAAATTAATTTCATAACCGCGATCAGTCAATTGACTTATACTCAGATTGACTTATACTCAGAAGGTTATGTTTTAATTCTGTTACTAAGCAAACATCTTTAATAATAGGAGAGGAAGAAGTACCTATGCTGCCATTACCAATTATATGTCCTTTTAAGTTGTTTCCAAATGAGACAGCCATCTTTCTTCATTGATAGAGTTACAAACAAAGTATTGTCACCCGGCATATGTCTGGAGCAACCACTTCCGAGAATCCATTTGCTTCTAGTGGGAGGAGATAGGTCCACCTTTGAGTCTGTAGCCATGAAGCATAGATTGCTGTGCTGCGAAGTCTTTTTTCTTCTTCTTCAGAATCACTTACCTCACTTTCACACCAGATGCTGGTATTGACATAATTATTGTTTGAAGTCCTTCTCTTGCTTGATTGATCGTATTTGCTTCCCTTCCTTACAACAGGACAGTCTTTCTTGATATAACCTGTCTTCTTACAGATGTAGCAAATTGGTTCTTCGTCATCTCTGGAATCTTTCTTCTTGTTAGATTTCTCGAATTTTAGAAATCTTCTGAAGTTCCTCGTCATAAGGGTCATTTGTTCATTGTCTGAACTGTCGTTCTCACTTTCGTCATCATAAGCCATCTTATGATGAGCCTTGAATGCGATAGTCTTCTCCTTTGTTGTTGTCTCTTCAAAGTCCTTAAGGTCCAACTCATGTGTCATAAGCTTTTCCATAAGTGTCTCGAGAGTCATTGTAGTGAGATCGTTTCATTCAATTATAGTCGTTGCTTTAGATTTCCAATTCTTGGTCAATCCGCGAAGTACCTTTCGTATCTTTTTATGATTGTTGTATTCTTTTCCAAGAGAAGATAAAGAATTAACAATATCTAAGAATCGAGTAAACATGTTGGTAATAGTCTCATTAGGCTTCATTTTGAAGACCTCATATTCTTACGTAAGTCGTGAGATTTTGGATTCCTTCACCTGTAAAGTTCCTTTATGAGTTATCTCAAGAAGTTCCAAACCTCGTGAGACATAGCACATGTTGATACTCTATTGAATTCAGTTCTATCTACTGCACAAAATAAGGTATTAATAGCTTTTGCGTCAAGACTTGCTTGTTACTTTTCATGATCAGTATACTTGTCATGTGGCTTCTCAACCAGATTCCCATCTTGGACAATAGGAAGTGGTTTCTTATAACCATCAATGACAATTGACCATAAATCGAAATCAAGTGACTTGAGATAAAAGCTGATGTGTATTTTCCAATAAGTGTAATTTGGGCCATCAAATAGGGGAGGCCTATTTGTAGACTGGCCTTCACCATTACTAGCGTATAATGATGGCATTTCTCAAGGAGTTTTAGTCCAACTTAGAGAAATCTAGCTCTGATACCAATTGTAGGATCGATGGCACCTTTAGAGGGGGATGAATAGAGTGTAGCAGAAGAAATATGTCCAATAAAAATTAATGCAGGTGAAGGCTAATTTAGACAAATAATGTAATGACCCGCTCCGTCCTAGCGGAACACCGATTCAAACGGCAAGTGCAACGAATCAAAACGAGCCGTCGACCCGAAGAGTTGGCATCGACCTGATGAAGAATCGATGCAAGGCTTACATTGGGCCGTCAAAGATGAATCCAGACTTAGACTTTCAACGACGCGCTTGGAGTATCGCTCGGCCGATGCGAACATCGCTAAGGAGGGTGGCTCCGATGAACCCGTCTTTGCTTAGCCTAGACACATAACAATACGGACACTATTGCTAGAATCGCTAGGCGATAACACCGCGTATGCTAATAAATGACTCAACGCACCTAGCTAAGGGAATAATCCCATCTTGTATGCTTGTATAGAATATGGAAAAGAACATGAAAAATGTGAGAACTCTAGCACCGCGCTCTACGCTCGTGTTAAGGCACATGCTTACGTTCAAGTCCCTTATGCGTTCAACAATGAAACAATGAATGGTTTACAACAATGAAACGGAAGACTATCGACATAGTTGTTCCGAGTAGAGTATAGCAACATTGGAAGACTTCAGGATCGATGGGTCGCAAAGGCGACTCCCGTACGGGGAGTTGCTTAATGTATGAATGAAAGAATGAACGAATAAGTGAATGAATGAATCAACGAATGAATGAATACGTGAATGAATCAATGAACGAACGAACAAGTGAAAGAAAGAAAGAAAAGAAAGAATGAATGGAAGATAAGGAAAGAATGGTTAGCAACAGGTACGACAGGCACGTGCAACGGGGCTCGCTACCCGCGTTGCACGGACGCCAACCTGGTCGATAACGCATTATGGCTCAGAGACAGCCTATGGCCCAAAGACAGCCGTTAAGTTAAAATGACAAGTCAATACGAAATGGTCGTGGACAATCCCATCGTATACGGGAGGTAGGAAGAATAAGGGATTCCGCGGCACGAGCGAGGGGGAGGAAAATCGTGGCCGGCCTAGGCGGAATCAAACTGGCTTACGGGCTGCTTTGAGTGGGGGCTCGGCCACTCAAAGAGACGTAAGGCCAGGCATTTCAAGAGACTATCAAGGTGTACCAGCCATCACGCTTCGATAGGTGAGAATGCAAAAAGGGGTAGTTCAAAAGACTATCAAGGTGCATCCGCACGCTATGATAGGTGAGAATACCAAAGAGAATATGTCCAAAATGGCTTGTGATGCCAGCGACCGGTACAAATAGATTAAGTGGGCTTTGCTGGTGGCAATCCACGTGCAAGTCCTTGCATTGAAACAAAGTAGTCTAAGTTAACTGAATGAAGCCTTCTGAACATGCTTGAATGTAACACACCAAATGATAAAGAGTACTTCATGCAAATGAGTTAGAAAACACATCTACGACGCGCTAGGACTTGAGGCAAGGACACGCCCTCGACATTGAATGTTTACGAGAATCACGTTAAGTTATTACATATGAATTGTTGACTAACTTGGTTTACTTTGGACAGGGAAGGCCGGACGGTAAGTATGGGTAAGTCGTGCATGCATTTCCATGCAACACGTTGAAATCGGTAACACGAGATAGGTTATGATATATGCCATGAAACTGATCCTAAGGCAAGATTAGAAAGACAATGAATGATAGACGGTGCACAAAAGTAAATAGAACGTGTTTGGTAATGATAGCATTGTGGGCGAGCTAGCCTCCCCACCAGTGCATAACAATGTACTGATAACCCCACAGATTGCTTGTAAGAAGCAGGAGACGTCGCCGGGTGCGGAGCTTCCTTCGAACGTGCTAAGGCGCGGAGCAATCTCTGGGGCCTTGGAGCGTTGCAAGGAGCTGAAGCACCATATACAGGACATAATGTATCGGAACATCGCCATGAATCATTCCATGTTGTAAGCCACTTGGCACGCCTTTTATGTTTCAGAGAGAGAGAGAGAGAGCTTAAGAGACTTGTAAGCTCGGCCTAGCGCCGCTTGTAAACTTCTTGAAAATCAATAAAGAGTTTGAATTCGCTTCAACTTGTGTTCATTTTACTTTTCGCTGCAAATGGGGACAATATGTTCGACTCTGTGGCCTAGCTCAAATCAGCCGTTTCTGGACTTAGCCTTGCACGGACGCAACCTAGGCCCGTGCGGCATCACGCCTTAGCGAGGACGATCGCTCCTGCGGGAGCAGGACGTGACAGATTGGTATCAGAGTACGGCTTTACGTCCTTGGACTTCATTTCGATTCTCTCAGTTTTGAAAGCTCGCTTGAAAACAAAGAAGTGTACGCTCTCTCTCGTTGTGCCTTGGGATGTTCCATGCAATAAGTCTAATACTTTCAAAAGCTCGTACGAGTACTCGGTTGAACGGGGTCGATAGGCGAAGGCCTTTGTGACAAACCATGACGGACTTAAGTCGAAAGAAAACTAAAATGCTAGAAGTTAGCAAACGCAAGGCGTGCTTGAATAACCTTACGCTGACAATGGCGAACGAGTATACGAGACCAAAGTATAGTTCGAACGGGATGGTTATGCACGCAGCCTTTTGGCTAAGTTGTGCGGAGTATCGCGCACCTAGACCTTCTGGTGCAAACGAGTTGCGAGCGAGATCGATTATCCCTCGAACGAGAATAAGTGAGCGTGCAAACTCGAATATAGTCTGCACGGGATAGCTAAGCACACAGCCTTTTGGCTAAGTTGTGCCGAGTGTCGCGCACCTCGACTTTTTGGGGCAATCGAGTTGCGAGCGATATCAAGTACCGCTCGGTCGGGAACGAAGCTACACTTAGAGTGTATATCGATAAGAACGCTATCAAAACTAACGCTTAGGCGTGCACAGAAGATTGATTTGGATTTTGAGGAATAGTGCGAACGACTTAGTGCGTCGATACGACGTGAGCGATTACGCTAGATATTCGTCGAACGAATCTGGAATGTCTTAGCAAATAATGCGAATGTTATTGTGGATTAAATAGGATGGCTCGAATCCGAGTGGTGTATGGATTTTCTTGGAAATCATTCGAGCAAAATTAAGGATTACGAGTAACGGCGAGTATGTCGGCGAGACGATGCGATCGCGCAAAGCCTTAGAACGCGTCACGCTTAGTTGGTCGTGACTTCGAATGTCCCGAACGAGATGTCGTTCGGACAACTTGTCAATGGGCAACGCAAGTTAGAAAACGACTCGGAACGATGAATAAAGATGTATATCTTGATCGAGGAAGTTAGAGGATAGCACTTGTGATTTCGGATTGGGCCAAATTAAATATGACTTAAGTTTTGGAGAACGATATTGAAACTAGCTTGAGGAATAGCGATCGAATTTGATCTTGGATTGAATCGAATGGAATTGTGGTATATCCAGTTCGGACAATAGCATCAGTCACACGACTCGAAATTGGTTGCAAAGGAAGATCGTCAGGTTACGCATATCGTCGATGGTATTGAGGCGTATCAAAGATCGATATGCGATAACTCGGGGGTACTCTGACTCGGCAAATGACGATCGTGCAAATGTCATTGTTCCGATGGATGCTACACTCGGGATATTGAAACGTGTAGAGGAAAATATAGACGTGGCTCGAGGAATTTCTAGTTGAACGAATGACGGTCAGACTATCGAACCGAGATCTTGGCTTGGATGAAAAATGAAAATGTTTGGATATGCTTCGTTGACAACCACAACGTTGACGTTCTTGTCTTATGCGAGCGCAACTCCGGCCTCGCACATGCGTCACGCCGATTAGGGCGATCACTCCGCGTGAGCGCTGGTATGGTGATTCATACAGCGGGGGTGATCGAACTTGCATGGCATGGCAAATTTGATACATCGACTTGTGGTATGACGCGAAGGTGGACTCGAGAATGACTTAGCGTGCGTGACGGTTGAATTTGAGGATTGCGTAGGTCACATCCGCGTATCGAGAATGAATTAGTCTAGACGCAAGCAAGAGTTACGTTCCGAAGAGAATGATTATTCCGCGGGAGCGTTGCATGGTGATTCATGAACCACCGTGGATAATCGGACTCGCGTGAGATTGGGGCGCAACATATTGTCAAAGCTAGACGACCTCGTGATCGAATACATGAATTGGTTAGAATTGGTGATTTGAATGGATTCGAATACGCGCAACGAATGCATTGATGCGAATAGGTGATCGTGCTCGATGTTTAGAAATCTGAGTGACGCGAGCTTGGGTAGAAAATTCCGTACTACCGACTTTGGTTTGACCCTAGGATTGGGGTCAGTGTTGGCATTATTGTTGGGGAACTATGATTTCAATCCTGACATTAACTTAGCCTTGAGAAATGGCCTAACGGTTAGGCGAGACGTCCCTGTTTCAAGAGTTAGCAATTGAAAGATTGATCTTAGGGATTGGTGTGGATGGATGAAATAGTTCAAGAATAGGAAACCCTGCTCACGAGATTTGGCTGACATGCATATATTTCAGGGACGCCAGAGTATGTACACGATGCGACTCGAGTGAGAATGATGAATTCTCTATCACGCGGTTTGGTGAATGCATGTATTTTGGAGACGCCTGGAATGCGTACACGATCCAACCAAGTGACACGTTGAATTCCAACGAGACTTGAGGAATGGAAAGTATCGGGGATTGAGATCGTGTTAAAAGAAAGGAATGATACTAGTACGAGCATGGCTCGGAATCAAAGAAACGTGTAGGCGGAGTGCGTGAACGACGACGAGATTGGCCCCAAACGAAGGGAATGATAGGAATGGATGATGCGCAAGTAAAGTTGGGATAACGAATTGAATCATTGATAGAAAGATATACTCGATGATAGTGCAATACTTGGTCTTGAATCATATGAAAATTACTTAGACTTGGTCAACCCCGCTAAGAAGAAATCGTATTGATTTCATAGACAAGAGCGCTTGAGAAGCGAATCGAATGATCTCGATGACCGAGATAAACGATAGTGAGATGCACACGAGTTCGGTTTTAAATCGAAGTTAGCGAAACGATTGGCAAAATCAAAACTATCACGAGTAGCTTGTCCGACTTCACTAATCGCTAAGCTTGGTTGAAATGTACGTATTCGGGAGGCGCCTTGAATATGTGCACGATCCAAACTCAGCGATGTGATGAACTCGAATGCAGCTGCAAGTGGGTGTTGCGATGCGCATGAACGAATGAGTGAGTTTGCCTCAGCCTACGACTCTCGTGTTTGATGAAAAACAACGCACCTCGTGGGACCATTTCAGTCCCATGACACGTCGAAATAGCAACCAAGTCGAAGAAACGCGACAATTGAATAAGTACCATCAACTCTAAAATGAATAAAAAGTCATTCAATGAAATCGACCAAACGTATGCGACACGGAACTTGAAAAGGTATCGAGTATAGTTCGATGCCATCGACGGTAAAGCCATTCGATAGAAATTGTCTAAGATACGCACACGACCTGAGTTAAGGAATGGTAGGTACTCAGGAAGTCTCGAGGACGAGACTTGTTTTGAGTGGTGTATTATGTAACGACCCGCTCCGCCCTAGCGGAACGCCGATTTAAATGACAAGTGCAACGACTCAAAACGAGCCGTCGACCCGAAGAGTTGGCATCGACCTGATGAAGAATCGATGCAAGGCTTACATTAGTCTGTCAAAGATGAATCCAGACTTAGACTTTTAAAGACGCGCTTGGAGTATCGCTCGGCCGATGCGAACATCGCTAAGGTGGGTGGCTCCGATGAACCCGTCCTTGCTTAGCCTTGACACATAACAATACGGACATTATTGCTAGAATCGCTAGGCGATAACACCGCGCATGCTAATAAATGACTCAACACACCTAGCTAAGGGAATAATCCCATCTTGTATGCTTGTATAGAATATGGAAAAGAACATAGAAAATGTGAAAACTCTCGCACCGCGCCCTACGCTCGTGCTAAGGCACAAGCTTACGTTAAAGTCCCTTATGCGTTCAACAATGAAACAATGAATGGTTTACAACAATGAAACAGAAGACTATCGACATAGTCGTTTCGAGTAGAGTATAGCAACATTGAAAGAGTTCGGGACCGATGGGTCGCCAAGGTGACTCCCGCACGAGGAGTTGCATAATGTATGAATGAAAGAATGAACGAATAAGTGAATGAATGAATCAACGAATGAATGAATGAATGAATACGTGAATGAACCAATGAACGAACGAACAAGTGAAAGAAAGAAAGAAAATAATGAATGAAAGGTAAGAAAGGAAAGAATGGTTAGCGACAGGTATGACGGGCACGTGCAACGGGACTTGCTACCCGCGCTGCACGGACACCAACCTGGTCGATAACGCATTATGGCTCAGAGACAGACTATGGCCCAAAGACAGCCGTTAAGTTAAAATGACAAGTCAATACGAAATGGTCGTAGACAATCCCATCGTATACGGGAGGTAGGAAGAATAAGGGATTCCGCGGCACGAGCGAGGGAGAGGAAAATCATGGCCGGCCTAGGCGGAATCAAACTGGCTTACGGGCTGCTTTGAGTGGGGGCTCGGTCACTCAAAGAGACGTAAGGCCAGGCATTTCAAGAGACTATCAAGGTGTACCAGCCATCACGCTTCGATAGATGAGAATGCAAAAAGGGGTAGTTCAAAAGACTATCAAGGTGCATCTGCACGCTATGATAGGTGAGAATACCAAAGAGAATATGTCCAAAATGGCTTGTGATGCCAGCGATCGGTGCATATAGATTAAGTGGACTTTGCTGGTGGCAATCCACGTGCAAGTCCTTGCATTGAAACAAAGTAGTCTAAGTTAACTGAATGAAGCGCCTTCGGAACAGGCTTGAATGTAACACACCAAATGATAAAGAGTACTTCATGCAAATGAGTTAGAAAACACGTCTACGACGCACTAGGACTTGAGGCTAGGACACGCCCTCGACACTGAATGTTTACGAGAATCACGTTAAGTTATTACATATGAATTATTGACTAACTTGGTTTACTTTGGACAGGGAAAGCCGGACGGTAAGTATGGGTAAGTCGTGCATGCATTTCCATGCAACACGTTGAAATCGGTAACACGAGATAGGTTATGATATATGCCATGAAACTGATCCTAAGGCAAGATTAGAAAGACAATGAATGATAGACGGTGCACAAAAGTAAATAGAACGTGTTTGGTAATGATAGCATTGTGGGCGAGCTAGCCTCCCCACCAGTGCATAACAAAGTACTGATAACCCCACAGATTGCTTGCAGAAAGCAGGAGACGTCGCCGGGTGCGGAGCTTCCATCGAACGTGCTAAGGCGCGGAGCTAACTCTGGGCCTTGGAGCGTTGCAAGGAGCTGAAGCACCATATACAGGACATAATGTATCGGAACATCGCCATGAATCATTCCATGTTATAAGCCACTTGGCACGCCTTTTATGTTTCAGAGAGAGAACTTGAGATACTTGTAAACTCGGCCTAGCGCCGCTTGTAAACTTTTTCAAAATCAATAAAGAGTTTGAATTCGCTTCAACTTGTGTTCATTTTACTTTCCGCTGCAAATAGGGACACTCTGTGCGACTCTGTGGCCTAGCTCAAATCGGCCGTTTCTGGACTTAGCCTTGCACGGACGCAACCTAGACCCGTGCGGCATCACGCCTTAGCGAGGACGATCGCTCCTGCGGGAGCGGGACGTGACAGATAATTAAATGCAATAAGGTAAAGCAGGTGTTAAAAAGGGCAATAGAAGCTATACGCAGACACCGAGATCTTATACTGGTTTTTCTCTGAGAGGACTAGTCCAGTCTCAAGTACTCCTGCTCGATGTTAAATCAACTATTTGAAATAGAGGTTACACCGCGTGCTTTACTCCGAAGGACACGCCAACTTCTCACAAGTCGTGTTTTTATCCGAAGCCCACGAACAAACTTCAACACTGTCTGAAAAGCTTTTATACTCCAAGCTTGTACAACTCGAACACTTCTAATCGGAACACACCGACACTTAGAAGAATGAGAGTTGTCTTAGAAATGTGAAGATTGAAAAGCTCTTTGTAATAGGAAGGCTTAGAATGAATAGAGAAGATGAAGAATGAGATGAGCGAGTAAAATGAAAAAAATTCTCTATTTATAGGTATTTTTGAACCAGAGTTCGGGCAGGACTCGGCTAGGGCAACGTTCAAATTTTTGAACGTTTGAATCCAAAAGACTAGGTATTCATTCTGACCAGGAGTGAATCAAGGAGACCGAGTTCGGTCCGAGTTCGGGTAGAACTTTGTCCGAGTTTGTCTTGTAGGATTTCAGGGTTCATTTTGGTTCAGAATGACTTTTTGGTTGTTGGTTTGGTTCGGAAAAAGATGGTTTTGTTTTTGTGAGGATGATCTTCTAAATGCCAGTGATATCCGACTCACAAAATAACCTAGACTCAATAAATGAAAAATACATAATAAAATTACAAAAGTTTGCTTGACGAGATCAGCTGCGGTCTTCTGTAGTCTTCTTACTTTACGTATCAAACTCGGAGTTTTAAGTCAATTATCAAAATCAAGTTGATCATGACTAAATGGGCCAACAAAAACTATGGTTATCAGCATTTTTGTATATACTCTATCTTTAGTCTCATATCCGAAAAATACTATAAAGGGTGACTAGCCCTTGACTCTTCATTCCCTAAATCAAACAAGTCAATCATTTGGTGAGACAATTTCTCAACATGGTATTAAAGCATGATTGCTCCCTAACCTAGCTCTACCTTTCCCAAAACCCTAGCTTCAATTTCAACCTAAGTCTGACAATTTCCATTGACCTCATCTCTCCGTAGCTCCTCAAAACCCTAACCGTAGCCACAATCGTTGTCATGACAGAATTCAGCAACCGCCGTTGCCACCAGCCAACCATCATTACCCCTGTTCGAGATTTGGTCTTTCCTTCCAGATCTGATTGCAAACCAACATCTCTTTTCGCCACTACCACCCAGATCTGATCACGAGTTCCAGGTCAAACCTTTGTCCAAATCTAACCTCACCGACCTCTGATTTTCATCTCCTCCAGTAATGATGAGCCTTTCCTCATCTCTTTGTTACAAGCTCGATCACCTTCCTACATGAGATAGGTGTTGTCTTTCTCTCCAACAACAGATATGTGCCCCTCCTCACCGCTTTTCGTACTTGCGATCGGCATCTTCGTACTCTCTGGGACCGGTGATTTGATCAACAACGTTTTCCCCTCTCTGCTCAGTCCGATATCACAACCCTCTATTCTAGCATCTCCTTTACCGTTTCTCGTGTTACAATGGTGACTACTCCGACATCTGATTCAACTACATCTTCATCTCCGCTGCTGCAACTAATCGTTTCACAGAGTTCAAGAACAAGCTTCTATCTTATTACCATTACTCTCAGTGGGAGTGCCATTATCTCTAGTGGGTGCACACCATTCAGTGAGCTCTCGGTGGTTGAAGATTATGGCATCACTTGACCAATGATCCGCAGACCAATTCCTCTAGGATTGTCTAGCAACAAAATGATGATGGGGTTTCTTCTTGGATGTTGTTCTATAGAGGCTCCATGTTATCGTATTTTATTATGTCTCACTAACGTAAAGGTTATGTGGACTGAGCTCAAATCTCTTTATTAGTTAGAGGATAGCCTCCATCCATTGTATGATATCTTTAAGGAACTCAACACTTCGGATCCCGACAACAATATGGTACTACTAATGTACTACCTAAGAGTAAATAAAAAAAAAAAAAAACGCCAATTATTCTAAAACGATAATAGTCAACTACTAATGTACTACCTAAGAGTAAATAAAAAAAAGAATGCCAATTATTCTAAAACGATATCATGGATTCATGATCGAGGAAGATGATAATGCTAGTATTAGATATTTTAAAAGCAAGGTTGGTGGCGAAAGGGTATCAAAGACAATGTGTTGACTATGACGAAACTTTCGCACCGGTAGTCATGCTTAAGTTCATATGGATTTGGCTTGGGATTGTAGTATACTATGACTATGAAATCTGGTAAATAGATGTGAAGACGGTGTTTCTTATCAGGAATGTAGAAGATGTGTATATCACATAACTAGAGAGCTTCGAGGTCAGTGGGAGCACCGAAATAGTATGCAAGTTGCAAAAGTCTATTTATGGACTTGAGTATCCAATAACAGTCAGTCAAGGCTCGAGTATCCAATAACTTCTCCATATAAGATTTGGAAGAGGCTTCCTATATTCTTGGGATAAAGATCTCTAGAGATGGATCAAAAAGAATGTTAAAGACTTTTCTAATTAGCGTACATAGAAAATGTGTTAAAAAGATTTAACATGGAGGAATTCAAGAAAGAATTCTTACCAATGTATCATGGTGTTACTCTCTAAAACAATGTCGCCAAAGACACAAGAAGATAGAGTGCATAAAAAACTATAAATGAGATTATGTACGCGGCGGCAATTGGTTCCATACTTTTATGTAATGCAATACACAAGGTGCGATCTTTATATGCTCTTAGTGTCACGAGCAGATACCAGCCTGATCTAGGTGATGGTCATTGGACAACTCTAAAAAATATTCTTAAATACTTGAGAAGGACTAAAGATGTTTTTCGTTTACGGAGGATCATAATTAAAACTAGAGTTACCATATACTACAACGTTACCATTTGATTTTGCAGATCATCAGTCGCAAGGATATTACAACATATCGAGTTCCGATAAATGACAATGTAGCAAACTCCTTCATGAAGGCTCTTAACAAAACGGTGTTTCAAAACACACGAAAAATATTAGTGCAAGATACATTGGAAGTTAGTATTAGTGCAATTGGAAGATTTATATTGCAGACAATTTAATAGGTATTTAAGTTGCACTATATCACTTGATGATAAGAACATTTTAATTTAAAGACATGTTATTTATTATATTTAGATTATATTTAAATGAATGTTGATAATGTGATAAAGTCTCAAGAATAAAGATAATGGTTTCCGTACTGCGATGAGATGATTTAGATGAGATACTAATTTCTTAAGCTTTACTATATATATATATATATATATATATATATATATATATATATATATATAGTGTGATAAAGTCTCAAGAATAAAGATAATGGATTTCGTACTGCCATGAGATGATTTAGATGAGATACTATATATATATATATATATATATATATATACATCTCATGGCAGTACGAAATCCATTATCTTTATTCTTGAGACTTTATCACATTATATATATATATATATATATATATATATATATATATATATATATATATATATAGCAGATGACCTCTAGCCTAGTGGTTAAGAGAGATGCATGCGGCCCGAGTGGTCAGAAGTTCGAATCCCAGTGGGAACGATTCCAGAAATAATTTACCTGGTTCCAATATATATACAGCCACTCGGGCCGCATGCATCTCTCTTAACCACCAGCTAGAGGTCATCTGCTATATATATATATATATATATATATATATATATATATATATATATATATATATATATATAATAAAAAGATGGCTGCGCACGAGAGCACCGCTAGGGCTTCGCCCGCGACGACGCTCACACCTCCCCCCCGCCTCCGGATCCGCTCGCCGGAGGGCGGAGGAGACCAGGGAGGCCGGGGGGAAAGGGGGGGTCGGAGGGACCCCCCTAGACGGCGGCGGCGACCCACCTGGAGGGGGAGGGGGGGCGGGAGAGAAGGAGAGGGGGTCGGGCCGACCCTCCCAGGCACCGGCGGCGCCCCCCCAAGCCGGGAGGGGGATGGGGGCTACTCTGGGGGGGTCGAGCGTACCCCTTGAGGCAGAGACGGACGGCCGGGCAGGCCAGTCGTCGGTTGCGGCGGTGGGCTTGACGGTGGTTGACCCGGCAATGGGGTCGGGTGTGGATCGGATCCTCTCGAACGTCTCCAATGTCCCGACGTTCATAATCGGTTCTCGATCTGGGGTTCAGGGTGGCCAGATTGAGGGAGGCGGATGGACGACGGTTACGCTACGTCGTGTGGCCAAGACTGGGGGCAAGGTGGGGGGCTCTCAGAGCCTCCAAAAGGCGCGCTACTCTACAGACAGGAGACAGGGCGAGGGTTCGGGGTTGCGGTCATCGGCCCGAGATCCTACTGGAAGATCGGTCGGCTGGCGCCCCAAGGCGTCTGCGGCGAAAAAAGGGAAGGACAAGGTGGTGGACCTGGGTGGTCAGGGTCCAGGGTCAACTCCTGCGGGGGTTGTCCCCAGGCCGCATGGGGCGGCCCCCCGGGTGGAGGGTAGATCCTGGGCTGATATATACAAACCAGTGGGACCAAAAAATCCTACATCTATGGAGTTCGTGCCGCCGAAAAAGGTAGGGAATGGCTTCCGGGCCTCGTTCCCTGCGGAGGAGATTGAGAAGGTTACTGCCTTCTGGGAGAACACTCTGGTTCTGTACGTCTTGGGTAACAAGCCATTCTATGGGCAGATCCGGAGATATGCGGCGCGGGTCTGGCAGCCGAAGGACAATATGGAGATATTTGCTAGAGAAAATGGTTTCTACTACGTGAAGTTTGGGCTAGCAGAGGATGTCACCAGGATCCTGCATGGTGGTCCTCGGACGTTCGATGGCAGGCTTATCATTTTGAAGGAGTGGACCCCAGACCTAAGATGTGAGAAGGAAGACTTGAATGTCATTCCTGTTTGGATACGCTTCCCTGAGTTCCCCTTCAGGTTCTAGAGTATTCCGTTGTTGATGCGACTTGCTAGCTTGATGGACACCCCGATCAAGGCTGATGATGCTACAGTCTTCCGATCGAGGCTGATGTATGCTAGGATATTCGTCAAGATCCGGGCTGGGAGGGAGTTTACCGAGTTTGTTGGAGTATAAAGTACCTTCTGGAGAGGTGCTAACCCAGAAGGTGGAGTATGAATGGGTCCCTCCAACCTGTTCGTAGTGTGCTTGCTTCGGGCATCTGGACAGTGCATGTCCGTCAGGAGGTCCTCGGGTGGGGTCGCATCCACCAACTAGTGTGGTGCCTGGCACATCACGGGCATTGGGTTACGGAGTCGACAGAGGGGAGGATGTCATGCAGGAGGAGGACCCACCGCTGGAGGAGGATGGAGGACTGAGCCTCACTGTTTCACCCCAGCCAGATCTCCTGAGTGGGACTATGATCACCTTCTAGGTGCAGAGGAGTATGGTCACCAGAGGCATGGTGGCCTCGGGGAGTAAGGAGCGGGGAGATGGCAGATCTTCTGCGGAGTTAGTCTATAGTAGGAAGCGACGAGCTAGACCTTTAAGGCATGGTCCCTCCGGTGTGGGGGGGCATTCTACTACCAGTGAGGAGACGCTCTGTGTGGATAACCCGGCCTGGGCGTTGGTGCTCTCCCAGGCAGCAACCCAGCAGGCCCACCCGACTGTGATGGAGGATTTGTTAGCGACGGATGTGGTACCAATCCCAGGTGCCGGTCCGGGTGATATTCAGGGGAACCTATCTCTCAATAATTAATGGCTATCATCGCTTGGAATGTGAGGGGTGCGTGTTCGTTAGGGAGAGAGATCTGTGGGGTTCTCTACAGAGAGAAGTGCGACATATCTGTTCTGTTAGAGACTAAGATTAAAGGGGAGAATACTCTTGCTCGGCGGACCCCATCTCATTGGGCCCAACTCCACAACTTGGCTATATGTGACATGGCCAGGATCTGGGTCAGATGGAACTCGAAGAGCTGGGAAGGGGACTTGATCTTGATGACGGAGCAGCTGATCGTCATCTCTTTCACGAACATGGGGGGATTTCGGTTCTTGCTAGGTGCGGTTTATGGCTACAACGACAGACGGCGGCGGGAGTCTCTGTGGAGCGAAATATCCAGAGTTGTCGCTGCTGCGGACTCCTCGTCTCTGCCGCTGCTTCTGATAGGGGACTTCAATGCCCTTTTGCACAGAGGGGAGAAGGTGGACGGCCGTCGGTTCCAGATCCGATTCTATATAATTTCCAGAGATGCCTCCTACAGGCGGGGCTCCAGGGGTTGTCGCGCTCGGGATTCTTATGAACTTGGCATAATAAAGCAGTCTGTAACAGGGTTGCCTGCCAGTTGGATAGAGCCTTAGACAACGGGGTATGGTTCCGCCGGTTCCCTAACACTTCGGCTGAGGTTCTGGCCGCTGTGACGAGCGACCATTCCCCCATCAGGGTTGGCTTCACTATTCGGCCTACTGTGAGGTCTCGCCCCTTCAGGTACAACAATAGCCGGTATCTTTCAGAGGGATACTTGGATGTTGTTACGGAGGGGCTCACTAGCAGACAGGAGGGGACGGCACAGTATCGCATGGTACATCGGCTCAAGGCTACGAAGAAGGCGTTACGGTATTGGGTGAAGGGTTTGCCCAAGACTACCCTAGAAGATAAAGAGGCGGAGCTCCGTACCATCCAGCAGGACATGCAGTCTGACATGCTGAACGGAGACCTGGCGGCGAGAGAGGACCTGATCGGGGAAGTCAACATCTTGCGTCTGCAGAAGGAGATTAGCGCGGCCCGGCGCGCTAAATGCTCCTAGCTTAAGGATGGTGACCGTTGTTCAAAGTTCTTCTATGATGTTATCCGGGCCCGACAGCACCGGAACCATATTTCCCAGTTTCTTGACATGGAGGGTCATCTCGTGGGGGAGCCGTCAAAGATCCAAGGCGAGGCCGTCAGGTACTACTCTGAGTTATATTTCCAGTCTGACTACTTGTCTACGTTCCCAGATGTAGTTCCGAAGAGACTGGTGACTCCTTATGGGAATAGCCTTCTTCTCGCTCCTGTTACTATGGAGGAGGTTGAATCCATCATCAAGACGGCGGATCCCAACAAGGCTCCTGGACCGGATGGTTTTAGCAGTGGGTTCTACAAACATCACTGGGATACTCTGAATTTTCCGGTCTTTGAGGTGGTACAGGAGTTCTTCACCAAAGGAAAGTTGCTGAAGGAGCTGAACCACACTTTCCTGACACTTGTGCCAAAGAAGGAGGGAGCGACATCGCTGGCGGATTTCAGGCCTATTGCGTGTTGTAATTATCTTTATAAGATAATTACGCACCTTATGTGCCGGCGGATGAAGGGGATCATGCAGGACTTAGTCTCTCCGAACCAGGCGACATTCATCAATGGGAGGTCGATCGCGGAGCACAGCTTACTGGCGCATGAGATGGTGAGTGGCTTCAGTAAACCTGGAGGGGAGAAGGCATACGTAAAGTTGGATCTGAGGAAGGCCTGTGACATGGTCAATAATGTTGACCCAAATCACAGTCAACCAAATATTGATAAAATTGACAATATGATACTTGTCATAATTCAATATGACACATCAAGACAGAACTCAGTGCAAGACGGACGTCGGCTCTCTCCTACAGCGTACTCAATTTTTGAGTCTGTATTTTTACATTTATTGAGTCTAGCTAAATGTAAACTGAGTAGCACTGAGTATTCTGGGCCTATACCTTATCACCAAACAAACCAAAAGCTCCACCAAACCAAACTTGCCCACAAAAGCCCAGTTGAGCAATTTTTTCCTATGGAGACAGAGTTCGGGCCGAACTCTGCCTCCACACAGAGTTCGGGCCGAACTCTGTCCCCTAAATTACAGGACCCTAATTTTTAGGGTTTGTTGTATGCTAGTGTTGTGAATCGACTCAATCGATTCACAAAAGAAAGCAAATAAAACAAAGAACAAGAGGAATAGAAATAGAATGATCTTTTATATAGGAAAAGAACAAAACTCCCAACTTAGATTGAACGGAACAAAGTAATAAAATCCTTCTTGATGACACTTGAGAGAGTTTTCTCAATCCAAGCATAAAAGTAATGACGGCCAGCCTTGACTATAAATAGAAAAGAAAAGCAAACCCCAGGAGGGTTATTGTGGTGAAAGACCACAATACCCCTCCATGACTAAAATAACTGAAAGGCCTAAAAAGTGGACCTATATGGCTCCACGTCTCCTGCGACGTGTGTAGGTGATAATGGGTGGGCCCGCATCAATACCGCCCCCTAAAAGAGCCACCTTGTCCTCAAGGTGGAAATCTGGGAACTGCGTCTGTTGCTATAGCGGCTTCTTCCTCCGTCGGATCCTCCTCCTCCTCTTCCTCCGTGGTGGTCGTCGTGGGGGTAGATCCCCTCTCTGGAAGTTGGCGGGATCCGCCGTTTCTCCAAAGAAATTGCTGCCTCCGGTGTTCCTCGCCCCTCCTGGCGGCTCCGTCCCTCCCGTCCGAGCCGGAACTCCAGCTAAGCCCCTTCCCGAACCCGTGAACCTGTCACCGTAGTTCGAGGTCATCGTCCGACCCCCATAGGGGGCCCCAAGCCCTAGGGCCTCTCCCGGGTGTGGCACCGGTCCGTCGGGACCGAAATGGTCGGCGGCGTCCGGCCACAGCCGCTCGCCGGCGGCTCCCCTGGCGCCGGCCGGCCCTGGGTGGCGGTCGGGGGCCGGCCAGCGGCCGCCCACAGCAGCTGCGGCCCCGCCTGGGCTCGCGCGGCCTGCTGTGGCGCTCCCGCGGCCCTCGGCTGCTGTCCGGCGGTGATCGCCGGCCGCCAGGGCCCAGCCCGGAGGTGCGGCGACGACGGCGGTTGCGGGGCAGCGGCCGCCGGCCGGTCATTCCTCCTCCTCGGTCGCCTCCCCCTCCGCAGGAGCAAACCCTAGTTGATCGCCTAGGGTTTGGGTTGTTACCGCCTCAGCTTCCTCGCCGTTGATCTTCTTCGAGATGTTTTGTAAGAGCGTCATTATAGCCGTCATCTCCTTCCGCATGTCCCGCATCTCCATGCGGATTTCCAGGTTCGTGGATGCTTGATCCTTAACGGAGACCTCCATGGATTTCTTCAAGCTATCGATCTCGGCGGTGAAGTCCTCCCGAAGACCTCGGATCTTCTCGTCGATCGTGGTCCTCGTCCCGTCTGCCATGGCTCGTAGAGGGCTCTGATACCAATTGTTGTGAATCGACTCAATCGATTCACAAAAGAAAGCAAATAAAACAAAGAACAAGAGGAATAGAAATAGAATGATCTTTTATATAGGAAAAGAACAAAACTCCCAACTTTGATTGAACGGAACAAAGTAATAAAATCCTTCTTGATGACACTTGAGAGAGTTTTCTCAATCCAAGCATAAAAGTAATGACGGCCAGCCCTGACTATAAATAGAAAAGAAAAGCAAACCCTAGGAGAGTTATTGTGGTGAAAGACCACAATACCCCTCCATGACTAAAATAACTAAAAGGCCTAAAAAGTGGGCCTAAATGGCTCCACGTCTCCTGCGACGTGTGTAGGTGATAATGGGTGGGCCCGCATCAGCTAGTTGTCCAAGGCCAAAAATTTGAATTCTTGACACAGAATTCTAGCCGAATTCTGCCTATTCCAACTAGTATAAATAGGCCTTGAATTCTCTCATTTAAATCATCCAATTATCTTCTCTTCTCTTCTCTTCTCTATAAGCCTCATACAAGCCTTAACCTTCTCATCTACTAGCCACAAGCTTCCTAAGCCTGAAAATGCTCGGTGCTATTCAGTTAGGAGTTTGTGCAAGAGTCAAGAAAGTCGCTTGGAAAATTCCAAGCATCGCCACAGCGATCTTTGTAAGAAGTTGACGTGCTCTTCTGAAGAAAAGGCACGGGGTGTAACTACTATTTCACAAATAGTGGATTAATCCTGAGTTAGAGTTCTCAGGCCTGGACTAGTCCTCCACGAGGGAAACCAGGTTAAAAACGACTGTGTTTGCGTATGCCCTCTTGCTCTTTCTATTTCCGCATTTACTCTGATTATTTACTGTTGGTGAAAAGAGTTAATTTTTATTTGGCTATTATTGTTATAAACTCTATTCACCCCCCTCTAGAGTTGCCTACCTGTTCTTCAGTTGGTATCAGAGCTCTGTTCTCTTTACAAGGACTAACATCCTAGAGCTGATCCATAGCAACCACACAACCTATGTTTTCCAATCATGGTGAAGGACAGTCCACTCATAGGCCACCCCTATTTGATGGAACCAACTACACCTATTGGAAAACTAGGATGAGTTTCTATCTCAAGTCTCTAGACTTCGACCTGTGGACCATTGTCACCGATGGTTACAAAAAGTCCGTCAGAATAGTTGTCGATGGAGATCTCATCGAGAAACCCAACAACAAATATTCTGACGAGAAAAAAAAACAGGCGAGTCTAGATGCTAGAGCTATTAATGCTCTTTTCTGTGCAATAGACAGGAATGAATTTAACAGGGTCTCGACATGCACCACCTCGCACGAAGTATGGAAGCTTCTAGAAGTGACGCATGAAGGAACCACTCAAGTCAAGGAATCTAAAATTAGTCGTCTTACTTAAGAATACGAGGCGTTCAAGATGAAGCCGAATGAGACGATCACCCAAATGTTCACAAGGATCCTTGACGTCATCAACCCTCTGTCATCTCTTGGCAAACAATATACAAATCATGAGAAGATCCGCAAGTTACTTAGGGGGCTACCGAAGATCTGGAACCCTAAGGTAACAGCTATTATAGAAGGCAATGATCTCACCAAGATGTCTATGAAAACTTTGATAGGAAAGCTGATGACCCACGAGCTCGACCTCAAAGACTTCGACGAACCTGCTCCAAAGGCAAAAGAGATTGCCCTAAAAGATCATCGTCAAAGGGCTGACACTGAAGAGACTGACGACGACAATTCTGAAGGTGATGATCAAGCTCTTCTAGTCCGCAACTTCAAGAAGTTCCTTCACTTCAATCGAAGAAAGAAGGAACAACAAGAAGACGACGAGGAAGAACCAACGTGCTACGACTGCAAAAATACTGGACACGTTCGAAAGGACTGTCCCTTCGCAAAGAAAGGCAACAGATATGAGAAGCCCTACAAGAAGCCTTCTTCAAGAAAGTATGCCAACACTAGTATTTGGCACGAAAGCGAAGCAAGTGATTCCGAGAAAGAAAATGACTATCCTCAAGACACCGCTACTGTCTGCCTAATAGCAACATCCGAGAAGGTAACTAGCGAAACTCTCGATGACCTTACTTTTGATGAACTTGGCGATGCGTTTAATGATTTACTAAATGACCACAAGAAAGTCATTAGTAAATATAAGCATGCGAAGGAGAAAATCAAAGGCTATGAAATAGAGATTCAAAATCTTTCTTCCCTACTTGATAATGTTAGAGACACTCCACCCACGGAAGTCACTGATGAGGTGTCCAAGCTTAAGTTAAGCCTACATGATGCCGAAGCACTTATTGAAAAGCAAACACGTGAGATCTCATCACTCAATAAAGAGCTTGCTGAAGAAAAGAACAAACACAAGATCTCTATTGCTAAGATTGATGGTTTAAATGCTAAGTGTAATGAACTGAATGCTGCCTCTAAGAAATTAGAGATTAGATTGGGAAAACAGGTTGCTCAACCTCAAACCCAATCACACAGTCACAAAACACACACAAAACACAAGACCACTCATAATAGTAAAACACGTCACCCACATGCAGCACATAACCACGCTTATATGTACACGTACTCCCATGCAGCACATAAACCACATGCATATAGACATCATTCTCAATCTACTCATAATTATTATCCTGCTACTACACATAGTCACTGTCCTGCTAACTATCACCATGCTGCACATAGACATAACCATCATCCTGCTGCTACATATAGTCATTATCCTGCTATTCCACACAACTATCACCATGCTGCATATAGACATCACTATCAACCTGCTCCCAACACAAATAGGCATGCTACTTGCACATACTGTGGATTACATGGTCATATCTCACCACAGTGTAGAATTAGGAAATTAGTTGATATTAATCTATATGCATGGGTACCGAAGACTAACATTTCAGAACCCACAAGAACTTGGGTACCAAAGATCACATCTACTCGTGATGTAGGTGGACCTTCATTCCTCAACTAAAAGCAAGTGGATTCTCAATAGTGGATGCTCGCGACATATGACGGAAAACGCAAATCTTTTTGCATCACTATCGATGAAAAGGGAAGGGTATGTATCCTTCGGTAATAATTTAAAGGGCTACATCATAGGTAATGGTACTATTGGTTATCCTCCTCCTGTAATAAAGGATGTCTGCTTAGTGACCGAGTTAAAGCATAACCTGCTCAGCATAAGTCATCTTGCTGATCATGGATATGATATTAACTTTGGACAAAATAAATGCTATATTTATGATAGGTCAACGGAAGACATTGGTTTTGAAGGAATAAGAGAAGATAACATTTATATTTTCTATCTATCTAGAAATACTAACAGTGCAGGAAGATGCCTCTACGCCCACAAGGATGAGAGACTCTTGTGGCACCAACGTCTTGGTCATGCCAATATGGATACTATATCCAGGCTATCGACAAAGAAGCTAGTAAGAGGTCTGCCTGACATCACATTCAAAAAGGACACGGTATGTGCCGAATGTGAACTGAATAAGGCAACCAAATCTTCATTTCATTCCATAAACACTATAAGTACTACTAGACCCTTGCAATTACTGCACATGGACTTATTTGGTCCCAGTAGAATAGCCAGTCTTGGTGGAAAACTCTATGCTTTTGTTATAGTAGATGATTTTTCTAGATTTACTTGGGTTTTCTTCCTTTCAAACAAAAGCGATGCGATTTCAGTTTTCAAAATCTTTGCCAAAAAGGACCAAAACGAAAAAGGCTACATGATTACTCGAATCCGAAGTGATCATGGAGGCGAATTCGAAAATTTCGATTTTGAAAAGTTTTGCGAAGCAAATGGTTTTGATCATGAGTTTTTTTGTCCTCGAACTCCTCAACAAAATGGTGTTGTGGAGCGGAAGAATAGGACTCTTGGCGATATGGCTAGAGTCATGTTGAATAAATTTTCACTTCCGAAATATTTTTGGACAGAAGCTGTCAGTACAGCATGCCATATTTTAAATAGGGTGCTTATTCGACCTATTTCAAAGAAAACACCCTACGAGCTTTGGTTTGGTAGGGCTCCTAATGTCTCATATTTTAGAGTGTTTGGTTGTCGTTGTTTTATCCAAAGCACCAAAGACAACTTAGGCAAATTTGATGCCAAAGCTGACGATGGTATTTTTCTTGGTTATACTTCCAAGAGTAAGGGATATAGAGTGTTCAACAAACGCTCAATGATTGTAGAAGAATCTACTAATGTGACTTTTGATGAGAAAAATAGTGCAGCAGCTATCCCCGACGATGATGTTGAACCATTAACTTCCACGCCGATGAATACCACCCCTGAAACCAATTCACTGGAGGGCTTACCGAAGAAGTTCGCATTCAAGCCATCACACCCAGAAAACTTGGTAATATGTGAGGTAACACGCGGAGTATTCGATCATCGTTAAGAGATTCCATCGCTAGCACTGCTTTCATTTCGCAAATTGAGCCTAAAACAGTTTTAGAAGCTTTTAATGATGAATTTTGGATTTCAGCTATGCAAGAAGAACTCAACCAATTCGAAAGAAGCCAGGTTTGGGAACTTGTTCCTAAACCAGCCAACCATTCGATCATTGGTACTAAATGGGTTTTTCGTAACAAAGTAAATGAAGATGGTTCAGTCACTCGCAACAAAGCTCGTCTAGTGGCTCAAGGATACTGTTTGCAAAAACAAAAGTTGATCTTTATTTCACAAACTTTGTAAGAAGATTACAAAAATTCTGGAAAAGTACAACTATAGGAATCCGATCTGAATGACGATCGCTTTATCCCTTGGACGATGTGAACTTTGAAGACGGTAGCCTCTGAAGATTGTAGCAGTACTTTGGCAAGAACTCCTGATCTCTGGTGATGATTCTCATCTCTCTGTATATCTGATAATGAAGGCTTGAAACTCTATTTATAGAGTTCTAGAAATAACTAACTTGTAGTTATTCTGAGTTGCGCATGATGGATTGCGCAGACTTTGGATTGCGCAAGCAATGAACTGCGCAGGCAGTTACTCGATCGTGGACCATCTGTATGTGACGCGTGGCATTGTTTGATTGAAATGCGCTTGATCGTGTACAGACGGTTGCCACATGGTGAGTAATTGATGGCATGAAGGCCACGTGTACATTGTCAGTTTTCTTGATGGAGTGCGCCATATGAATTGCGCTGGCTTCATAATGCGCTAGGATGGACCGCGCTGCAGAGAGTCTGGCCGATTGCGCTGCATGTACAGCTGTCCTCGAACGCTGTGCTGCACGATAAACGAACAGTTTTCTCGTTCTTCGTGCTGTCAGCTGTCAGAAGATCTGATTTTCTGTCAGGTAAGGATGACGAGGCCACGTTAGCTTGCGTACTTGGATGAGTGCGCAGTTCAGCCTGCGCAATCGAGATGGTGCGCAATCTGACTCCTGCGCAGTTCACTTGAAGGATGCACAAATTGATTTTCATGACTTCTTTTGATGGGTGCTACTTGATTTTTAGGACCTACAAGACCCCCTTCAAAGTTTTCGAAGTTTGAAAATAGTCAAAGCTTCGAAATACTTTGAATTTTGATTTTAAAATCAAGTTGCGCAAGTAATGACTTGTCTGCGCAATTGGAGGAATCAGCTCCCATTTCTTCGGCGCAATCCGAGGCGACCGTTACTCTCGAAAAACTATAAATAGTTCTCTCTGTTCTTTCTGTTCTTCTTTACTTGTTTTCACTTGCTTAAGAGAGAAAAATTTTCGAGCCCACTCCGACTCTTTTCCTTCTTCTCCGTCGACTTCAAATGGCTCCGAAGCGTTCCGCCGCCGACAAGGGCAAAGCCCCTGCCGAGTCTTCGACTCGTGCTGTGCCGCGCGTTTCACAACACGAAATCGGACATCCCGCACTGCAAGGTAGTTGCTCGATCGAAAATCCTTTTTAGGGTTCTTCGACATGATTGAATCTTCAAACCTCTCTCTTTTTAAAGATTTGGTTATACTGCGCCGCCCTGTTTAGGGTTTCGGTTGCACAACCCTAATAGTTTTCATTTTTATGAAGACTATTTTCTTGCACAATCGGTTGGAAAGCGCTGGCAAAAGTCAGCACAATCTGCTGATTTGCGCAAGGCTGTCCAGCGCAAACTGATGCTTTGCGCAAGTTATTCAGCGCAATCTGATGGCTTGCGCAAGTGGATGAATTGGCGCAACTGGACAGTTTGCGCATAGAAGCTGTTGTTGCGCAATCTGATGTTTTACAGATAGCGCAATCTGATGCTTGCGCACTTTGTTGATTTTTTGAACAGAATCTTTGATTTTGCATATACTGAATTCTATCTTTCTGTTTGATGCAGTGAGTATGAAATCTTTGCAGGGATCCTTGCTGAACCAGAGTTTAAGGAAGATTTGTCCCATGTAATATTTCCCCAATATGCTCTGCCATCCTCCCGTCAAGCCATCTTGGTAGCTCAGGACAATGAAACTTTATTGAGTTTGATGAATGGGCAGCCTCTGCAGACTGCCGATGCCATTACTCATAAGAAACCCCTGTTCTTATTTGGAGAAGCTATTGACAAGAGTTCTCAGCCGAGACCTCGTGTTGAGCAGAGACTCTTCCAGAGAAAGGAGAAAATAATACTGTTGCAAGCCATCCCAGGAGGATGGACTGGGATATTACCCCTCCCTAGCAAGCAAGAACAGGAAATATTTGTGTAAAGAAAGGACCAAATAACAGGGATATGTTCTATAGCTCCTCCGAGCGTCATAGCTCCTTGCCCAGAGGATTGAAGCCTGGCTGCATCCCTCCAGAGAACTCCTCCTTGCTGCTGCCGGTGAGGACGCCAATCTTTGGTAATGAATATGCAAGGGTTGAGGGCAGATACCCGGATCAGGACATCCGGTTGACAGGTCTGGTGAACCCAGACAACAAAAGATGGAACTGCATAACCAATTGGATATTGGTTCAGTTCGAATAAAAGCTCAAAGAGATAGAGCTATATCAGGCGGTATACGCTACCGTATATGGATTCCTCCCCAACCCTCATCTGTTTCTAGCTTTGGCAGAGAGGTACAATTTTAGAACAGGGACATTCATGACACCCTACGGGAAAATTGGACTAGCTCTTCATGAGATGAAATATATCTCAAGCTTACCAACGGGAAACTTCCCTTACGAAGAATTTGTTCCAACAAACGACGAGTTAGACCGACTTCGTCGAGAGAATGCAGAGATGGTGGCCGTTTTTGAAGAACTACTGTGCCACTACAAAATTTGCTCCATGTACTATAAGAGTTGTTCTTCCGACACTTGTTACTCATCGAAGTGGTTGCCCTATCTTTTCCTTAATCACATCATCGAGAAAAAGACTAAGGATCATGATACTTGCAACCCGACCTTCTTCAAGCCACTCAGCCACAGTGAAGTGATTGGATTGATGGAAGAAAACAAAGAAGTGGACATCAAGGTCGACGACGAACTTCAATACCCTCCATTCAAGACCGGAGATTTTATTGAGAGTTTTATGAGAATGGGCTACAGGCCCATGTCAAAGGAAGCCCAACTGGCTGGTTTCTTGACATATTGGCTCCGACGCTTCGTCGTACCCGGAGCAAGCGCCGTGGATCGCTTCCATCGCGGCGTGCTCTTTGCGGCTGTCCGGTTAGTCTTTGGCTACCGGATGGATTTGCTGTCGGCGATGACCTGTAGAGTGAACGCAGGTCTTCGTGTTTATGTTGAATTTATGCTCAAATGGAAATGTGAGAAGGGGAACTTCCCTCGGCTGGAGCTGCCCTACACTTATCTGTTCGGATGGTTACTTCTGCACCATCCGTCATTGATGAACCCTGATATGGGAGCAGTCGGCGGTAGCTTTTTGCGAAGATTCTCCCGGAGCAAATGGATATACACTAGTCTGAAAGATTGCAGACGTGCCTTGAACCTTGGGAAGGGGTGGAATTTCAACTGCGTTGCCCCTCCAACCGGCTATGAACATATGTCGACAAATCTAGTTGATCTTGGGAGGCAGCCGTTGGGTCGGGCAACATTTGATTGGCTGAGGATGATTAGGCCGTCGCACTTGGTGTATAGATTTGAGGAAGAATGTTTCTTAGAACCATATCTGTCAAGCCGCTTTGCTCGTCAATTGGGCTATGACCAGTTCCACGTAGGCAATGCTATAACTTGCCTGCAAGGAAAGGGGTATCTGATTGATGGCGCCAGAGCATGGGCTTATTACAACGCTCGAGACACAAGAACAGTGTTCTCGATACCGACCAAGAGTGATCACGGCCCCCGGATGTTATACACATATTCACTTTTTTACACAGCAGCGAATACATTCGCCGAGAACTTCAACCTTGTAGATAGCTTCGCGACGGCGACGCGTTTGAAGAAGGGAGCAACTGTTATTGTCACTTCCCGTTCCCAGAATACGTATTTATTTAATAGTTACCATGTATTATTCTGTATTTAAATTTCTGTAAATTTATGTTAGTTAATTAATCTGCCCTTTAAATTTTCATGTTAATTTATTTCCTGTAATTTTATTTCTGCACTTTATTTTCTGCTTTTATTCCTGCATTTATTTTCTGCTTTTACCTCTTTGCTTTGCTTGGGGTTGGCCTTGGATGAACCCATTGGACCCGGCCCAATACTCCCACCTACCACAACCCTTTCATTTAAAGCCCAAAACTATTTCTCTCTCTTCATTACTTCTTTCCATTTCACTTCTTCTTCCTCATAACTCTCCCACCAACCTAGAAGAGATAGGCAAGTGCCAACTTGCTTGATGATGGATCCCCATTTTTATTGTTCCATCATCTTCCTCATTTGATTCTAAGTCTCTTTAGTACTTAGCATTTTCAATTTCCATGGCTTATTTGTTGTAGATCTAAGTTTGATACATTTTCGGATTTCTTAGGTTTTGGTCTAGTAAACTTTGTTATCTTCAAGTTTCGATGGTTCCATGTTGTAGAGAATTTCGTTCTACCCAATTTTGACCTATGGAAGTCCATATTTGGGCTTGGGATGAAGGATTTATGAAGCTTGGAAGCAATGGCTTCCATGGTTCCCATGGTTCTGTTCTCAGAAAATTCGGAGAAGAAGAACAGTCCTAGCCGCATCAAATCTTCATTCGCGCATGGAAATCTTTATTCCCACAGCGCATCAAATCTCCATTCCTCAGGCGCATGGAAATCTTTATTCCCACAGCGCATCAAATCTCCATTCCTCAGGCGCATGGAAATCTTTATTCCCACAGAAATCTTCATTCCTCAGCGCATGGAAATCTTTATTCCCACAGCGCATCAAATCAATCACTTCCCACAGCCAAGGCGCATGATCTATTTATTTCCCAATCACTTCCCACAGTCAAGGCGCATGATCTATTTATTTCCCAATCACTTCCCACAGCCAAGGCGCATGATCTATTTATTTCCCAATCACTTCCCACAGCCAAGGCGCATGATCTATTTATTTTCCAATCACTTCCCACAGCCAAGGCGCATGAATCTATTTATTTCCCAATCGCTTCCCACAGCCAAGGCGCATGAGTTATTTATTTCCCAATCGCTTCCCACAGCCAAGGCACATGAATCTATTTATTTTCCAACCACTTCCCACAGCCAAATCGCTTCCCACAGCCAAGGCGCATGAGTTATTTATTTTCCAATCGCTTCCCACAGCCAAGGCACATGAATCTATTTATTTTCCAATCACTTCCCACAGCCAAGGCGCATGAGTTATTTATTTCTCAATCCTTTCCCTCAGGCGCATGAGTTTATTTATTTCTCAATCCTTTCCCTCAGACGCATGATATTATTTATTTCCCAATCTTATTTCACAGCGCATGATATTTATTTCCCACAGCCGCATTCCTCAGGCGCATGAGATTATTTGTTTCCCAATCTCATTCCTCAGGCGCATGGATTATTTATTTCTCAATCTTATTCCACAGCGTATGATATTTATTTCCCACAGCCGCATTCCTCAGGCGCATGAGATTATTTGTTTCCCAATCTCATTCCTCAGGCGCATGGATTATTTATTTCTCAATCTTATTCCACAGCGCATGATATTTATTTCCCACAGCCGCATTCCTCAGGCGCATGGATTATTTATTTTCACAGCGCATGAGTTTAATTATTTTCCAATCATTTCCCTCAGGCGCATGATATTATTTATTTCCCAAACATTCCCCACAGTGCATGAGATTTATTTATTCCCCAATCATTTCCCACAGTGCATGAGATTTATTTATTCCCCAATCATTTCCCACAGCGCATGAGATTCTTTATTTCCCAAACATTATTTATTTTCCAATGTTTATTTTCCGAATTTGGCATTAATTAACATTGATTGTTATCTTGATTAATTATTGATCATGCGTTCCTAGATGGAACTAAGAGACTGGCTAGTCGTCTTATTGAAATGAATGAATGAGACACGTTCATGTTAAGTATGAACTACTATAATCGATTGGCCGATCCCGAATCTTGACATACAGGCACACGTGCAGGCTTCAATTTATTTATTTATTTATTTTACTATAAAAGAAGCATGTGTGTTTTATGGTCAAGGTATGATTGTTCCGTGGTTAGTTTGGATTGTTGCATTACGCTATGTAAGACCTACAACCTAACCGCACGGGCATCGTTGTAGAGTTGTGCATATCGTACCCTGTACGAAAGTACTCATTCCGAATGACCATGATCCACGGCATGGGATTTCACTCAACGTAGAGACTATTAAGTTAAATAAAAATAATGATTGCATGGAGAGAATGGATTCCCGAGTTCTTACATGGCAGCCCTCTTTGGGACTATTAGTGCCCAACAGGCCGGCTGGTTCCCACAGATACTGCAAATCTGCCACACGGACAGGGAGCGGTATCTGCTTATATTATTGTATATTGTATATTGATGACGGACGTCCTGCTGGGACTCGTCTAATTCATGATTGGCGCAATTGATTGATTGGATAGACTAGCCTTGCTTGTCCATAGTAAGAACTGAGAAATCCTTATTGCATAATTCCAGGATAACTTGGGACTCACAGTAGTAAGCCGTAGGAGTTGGATGGCCGTTTAAGTTGATTTGTTTGTGTACTGTACCTACTCTGTTAACTAACTGAGATGATCAGAGCATCATGACATGACGGGCCAACTTCTGTCCTTGTTTGGTTGGGAGGTTGGTTCGAAGTGTCGTGATGTCACGTGAATCCCAGTAGCGAGCAGAGATCTATTATTATATTCTCTCATTTACTGGTTTAATGCCTCATATCGTGCTTCCTTGCGGTACTTGCTATTAGAGGTCTAACCTCTCTGGTTTTGCATGGCCAGATTTAGAGCCGGTTCCCGAGGACTCAACTTACTTCTACCTCCAAGATGGTCAACACTAGAGGGATGATCGCAGGAGGACTCGAGTGGGTTTCTTACTTCCCCGCTCGTTTTGTTATTTACCTTATACTTTGCCGTTTGGCACCGACATGTTAGTCGGATCGTCTTGTACTTACTTTTACATAATTGTAATTAAAGTCAGACTGCAGCTGATAACAATTGTGTATATTTTTGCTACATCAGATCTGGCTATGTTTTGTAAAGCCAGATATCAAGAACATTTTGACAGAGCGTTTGGGACGCCTTACTGCTTTATCTTACATGTTCTCTATTACTGTTTCTTGTTCGAATGATTGAGACAATAGATGTGAAGTGACCATAGTGAGACCTTTATGTAGTATGCACCCCCTCGTCTGGTTAGACAGCATTGATCGTATTATACGGTATTCATCTACCCGTAATACGTAGCTGGCTGAGTCATTCCCCCGCTCTCCAGTATTCTGGTTCTGGGGCGTGACAAGGTTTTAGTGGTGGCCCATGCAGGTCTGATTTCAGACTTGTGGGGTGTTTTAATTTATAGGATGTCTCAATCACACATGTTTTCCCTTGATCTCCTGATTCGTATTCTCGATTCTAGCTTGACATTCCGGTATCCTTTGACTTCATTGATCTTCCCTGTCCGACCGTTTGATTATTCTCTTGTCCCTTTTCTTAGGGGCACCTCGTCCGCATCTGTCAGGATTGGGCAACAACAACAAGGGCAACATGGGCAACCTGACCAGGTTGGTCAGCAACAAGAGCCAGTACAACCTCAAGAGGCTATTCAAGAAGAGGTGATAGTGGAACCAGCAGTTGGACCGCAGTATCCGGAGGTTCCAACACCACCAATAGTTCCACCTACCCCAGTGGAAGTGGACACACCAGCCCTTCTGGAGATCATGAGAGGGATGATGGCTACTCAGCAACATCAGATGTTAGCCCAGCAGCGCATGCACACTCAGTTGCAAGAGCAGAATGTACTACTTAACCAAGGATTGCAGACAGCTTTGGAAAGAGGGGCAAGGCCAGATTCAGGAGCATCAGCCAGGTTTTGCAAGTACAACCCCCGTCGTTTCGAGGGCACGGAGGATGCCATCTCAGCAGATGCATGGCTTAAGGATATTGAGGCTATTCTGACAGCAGCTAAGGTGCCAGCAGAAGAACGTGTGGATCTAGTGAAGCTGTTACTTCAAGATCTCGCACGTGATTGGTGGGAATCAGAGGAGGTAGGCATCAGACGTCCTGTGGCTTGGGACGATTTTACAGCAAGATTCAAGACGAAGTACTATGGAGTTGTGGCGCAATTTGAGCTACAACAGAAGTTTATCAATCTTAGACAGGCTGGCAAGACTGTAGATGCTTATGCAGCAGAGTTCTGCAGATTGAGTAGGTTCGCCCCAGAGATGGTAGCAACAGAGAGCTAGAGGGCTATGAGGTTTCAGCAAGGGTTTCATCTTGAACTTTTGCAATTGATAGAGGGGCACAATTACCAAACTTTTGATGAAGTATTGACAGCAACTCGAAGGCATGAGATCACCATTCAGAGACTTGCGGCAAGGACTGGGGGTCAGAAGAGATCCCACAGTCAGATTGAAGGAGGAGGGGGAGCGGCGCCCCGAACAACAGCACCATCCACTGGCATTCGTATCCACGATGTGGCGATACGAGGGCCAGCACCACCACCAAGGCAGCAGCAACAGCATCAGAGGAAGAACCAGCAACCCCCAGCGGGCTGCACTTATTGTGGGAAGATGGGACACACTAGAGAGGTGTGTCGGACATTGAATGGACTGTGTCTGATATGTGGAAATCCAGATCATCGGGTTACCACATGTCCCATGAATTCGAGGGCAGGAGGACCAGGGCAGCAGTTTCTTGCTCTGCCAGCACCAGGGGCAGGACAGTATCGAGGACCAGCGGTAGCAGTGAGGCCGTTGGCACAGCGCCCGTTCATGACGCAGGCTCAGATGTTTCGGCAGCAGGGACCGCCGATGCAACAACACCAGCATAGACCACCCCAGCATCACCAAGGCAGGGGCCAGCGGCAGCACCAGGCTAGGCCGCAGCATGGGAACCAGCAAGGAGGTCGAGGGCAGGCATTCACTCTGTCCTTGGAAGAGACATTGGCATCGGGAGATGTTGTGGCAGGTAACATTCTCGTCGCCTCTTATCCCGCAGTAGCATTGTTTGATTCGGGAGCATCACACTCATTTATATCTGCACAATTTGCAACACGGCTAGGAATGGAGTTCGAGACATTGCCAGGGAGGTTGAATATACTCACTGGTAATGGGCTCGTAGGAGTTAGTAGAGTTATTCTAGCGTGTAGCGTTGTAGTTTGCGGGCATTCCTTACCCGCCCGGTTGATAGAATTTCCTGTTGGAAATTTCGACGTTATCTTAGGCATGGACTGGCTGAAAGACAGTCATGCGACAATAGATTGTCGTAGAGGGAGTGTATCCTTTGACATTCCAGGCATGAAGCGGTTCACCTTAGTCAGATCAGTGGCAACTCAACAAGAGCAGGGAGTAGTGACGGCAATGGAAGAAGTTCAAGTTCCGAAGGTAGTTGAAGAATTTCTGGACGTATTTCCCGAAGAACTTCCAGGTCTACCACCAGTTAGAGATATTGAGTTCAGTATAGAATTGGCACCTGGAACTAAACCGATATCAGATCGGGTTTACAGAATGGCGGATTCAGAGCAGGCCAAGGTATATCAGCACATAGAGGAACTGAAGGAGAAGAAGTTCATCCAAGCTAGCGTGTCACCCTGGGCAGCACCAGTGGTACTTGTGGGGAAGAAGGATGGATCATCCAGATTGTGCATTGATTACAGGAAGCTTAACGCAGCAACAGTGAAGAACAAGTACCCACTACCCAGGATCGACGACTTATTTGATCAGTTGAGCAGGGCCAGAGTTTTCTCCAAGATAGATCTTCGTTCAGGGTATCATCAAGTGAGGGTTCGGAAGGAGGATATTCCCAAGACAGCATTCAGGTCGAAGTATGGACATTATGAATTCTTAGTAATGCCGTTTGGTTTGACCAATGCTCCAGCAATATTTATGGATTTGATGAACCGCATCTTTATGCCGTACCTGGATCAATTTGTCGTTGTGTTTCTCGACGACATTCTTGTATATTCAACTAGTGAAGAGGAGCATGAAGACCACCTCAGGAAAGTGTTACAGGTTCTGAGAGAGAACCAGTTGTATGCCAAGCTCAGCAAGTGTGAGTTCTGGACGAATCACATTTCATTTTTGGGTCATATCATATCAGGAGCTGGAGTAGCAGTGGATCCCAAGAAGGTAGAAGCAGTAGAAAGTTGGCCAGTACCCAAGACCGTAGCTGATGTACGGAGTTTCTTGGGATTGGCAGGATATTACAGAAGGTTTGTGCCAGACTTTGCAAGGCTTTCAGCACCCATGACCCGCTTGACACGGAAGGACGTGCCATTCGTCTGGTCGGCAGAATGCCAGGCATCATTTGAGAATCTGAAGCAGAAGTTGATATCAGCGCCTATTCTTACATTGCCAGTTGGACCCGGAGGTTTTACTGTTTATTGTGATGCGTCAGGTAAAGGACTTGGATGTGTCCTCATGCAACATGGGAAGGTGATAGCGTATGCATCTAGGCAACTTCGGGACCACGAGAAGAATTACCCAACTCATGATTTGGAGTTGGCGGCAGTAGTATTCGCTTTGAAGCTATGGAGGCATTACTTATATGGTGACCGAGTGGAGATGTACACGGACCACAAAAGTCTGAAGTACATCTTTACTCAGAAGGAACTGAACATGAGGCAGAGAAAATGGTTGGAGTTGATCAAAGATTATGATGTGGAGCTTCAGTATCATCCAGGCAAGGCGAATGTAGTAGCAGATGCTCTCAGCAGGAGAGGCGGCGCATTTATGTTAACAACACAGAGGCATATTTTAGAAGACCTTCAGGAGATGGGCATCGAGGTTATACTTCCTAGTGATGTAGGAGTTCTGGCGAGTCTACAAGTTCAATCCGACTTAGTAGACAGGATCAAGGCAGCTCAGGCACAGGACCCAAGGATTCAGAAGCTTAGGACAGAATGTGAATCAGGACTCAGGAAGGAGATGAGAATTCATGAAGATGGTACACTTAGGTTTGGGTCACGTCTATGTGTGCCTAGTGGAGATATCAGACAGGAGGTTATGGCAGAAGCTCACAGTTCTCAGTACTCTGTACACCCTGGAGGGACCAAGATGTACCAAGATATCAAGCAGCACTTCTGGTGGAACGGGATGAAGAGGGAGATAGCTAGATTCGTTTCCCGTTGCTTGGTATGTCAGCAAGTGAAGGCAGAGCAGCAGAGGCCAGCTGGATTATTGCAACCGCTTTCTATCCCGGAATGGAAGTGGGAGCATATCACAATGGACTTTGTGACCGGTTTACCGAGATCACCAAGTGGTAAAAATGCTATTTGGGTGATAGTAGATCGGCTTACAAAGGTGGCGCACTTTCTTCCTTTCAGAGTAGGTCAATCTACGGAGAAGTTGGCAGAATTATATATGCAGCAGATAGTCAGACAGCATGGGGTCCCAGTCAGTATTGTGTCAGACAGAGATACCCGTTTTACATCACATTTTTGGAAGAGCTTACATCATAGCTTGGGTACCAAGTTAAGATTTAGCACGGCTTACCATCCACAGACGGATGGGCAATCAGAAAGAACAATTCAGACTTTAGAAGACATGTTGCGAGCTTGTACCCTAGATTTTGGAGGATCTTGGGAGAGCCACCTGCACTTAGTCGAGTTCTCGTACAATAACAGTTATCAAGCCAGTATCCAGATGGCGCCATTTGAAGCACTATATGGTAAGAAGTGTAGGTCGCCACTAGCGTGGGACGATATTGGGGAGAGAAAGATGTTAGGCCCGGAGATGATTGTTCAGACAGTGGAAGTGATTAAAGGAATTAGAGAGCGACTTCGAGTTGCGCAGGATCGGCATCGTCATTGGGCAGACCAGCATCGTAGGCCGTTAGAGTTTTCTGTTGGGGACCACGTATTCTTGCGGATCTCACCTACCCGTGGGGTCATTAGATTTGGCATTCGCGGAAAGTTGAGTCCCCGATACGTGGGCCCGTTTGTTATCCTTGAGAGGGTAGGCGATGTTGCATATCGTTTATCCCTTCCACCTTCGTTACGAGAGGTGCATGACGTATTTCATGTATCTCAGTTGCGAAGGTATGTATCGGACCCAAGCCATGTCCTTGATCATTCTGAGCTGGTTGTTGGTACCAACCTGTCTTACGAGGAACAGCCTGTGTCTATTTTGGACCGAAGAGAGAAGGTACTCAAGAACCGAACAATTAACCTTGTCCGGGTTGCTTGGGGTCATCACTCTTTGGGGGAGTCAACGTGGGAACGTGAGGATGATATCCGATCACGGTATCCGCACCTGTTTGACTCACAAGGTATATCTCTTTCTGTATACCTTGATTGTCTTAACCCCTCATGCTTGTCACGTTGTAAGTAGAATTGCTTGGTGTCGTAGAATGTTCAGCATGGATATGTTTCTACTGTTAATATTGTAGAATGATTGCTTACTCAATTGTTTATACTTAGATTAGTTTAGCTTCGATATTTCTATCATGCTTAGATCTGAAATTCCGAGGACGGAATTTTTCTAAGGAGGGTAGAGATGTCACTTCCCGTTCCCAAAATACGTATTTATTTAATAGTTACCATGTATTATTCTGTATTTAAATTTCTGTAAATTTATGTTAGTTAATTAATCTGCCCTTTAAATTTTCATGTTAATTTATTTCCTGCAATTTTATTTCTGCACTTTATTTTCTGCTTTTATTCCTGCATTTATTTTCTGCTTTTACCTCTTTGCTTTGCTTGCGGGTTGGCCTTGGATGAACTCATTGGACCCGGCCCAATACTCCCACCTACCACCACCCTTTCATTTAAAGCCCAAAACCATTTCTCTCTCTTCTTACTTCTTTCCATTTCACTTCTTCTTCCTCATAACTCTCCCACCAACCTAGAAGAGATAGGCAAGTGCCAACTTGCTTGATGATGGATCCCCATTTTTATTGTTCCATCATCTTCCTCATTTGATTCTAAGTCTCTTTAGTACTTAGCATTTTCAATTTCCATGGCTTATTTGTTGTAGATCTAAGTTTGATACATTTTCGGATTTCTTAGGTTTTGGTCTAGTAAACTTTGTTATCTTCAAGTTTCGATGGTTCCATGTTGTAGAGAATTTCGTTCTACCCAATTTTGACCTATGGAAGTCCATATTTGGGCTTGGGATGAAGGATTTATGAAGCTTGGAAGCAATGGCTTCCATGGTTCCCATGGTTCTGTTCTCAGAAAATTCGGAGAAGAAGAACAGTCCTAGCCGCATCAAATCTTCATTCCTCAGGCGCATGGAAATCTTTATTCCCACAGCGCATCAAATCTCCATTCCTCAGGCGCATGGAAATCTTTATTCCCACAGCGCATCAAATCTCCATTCCTCAGGCGCATGGAAATCTTTATTCCCACAGAAATCTTCATTCCTCAGCGCATAGAAATCTTTATTCCCACAGCGCATCAAATCAATCACTTCCCACAGCCAAGGCGCATGATCTATTTATTTCCCAATCACTTCCCACAGCCAAGGCGCATGATCTATTTATTTCCCAATCACTTCCCACAGCCAAGGCGCATGATCTATTTATTTTCCAATCACTTCCCACAGCCAAGGCGCATGAATCTATTTATTTCCCAATCGCTTCCCACAGCCAAGGCGCATGAGTTATTTATTTCCCAATCGCTTCCCACAGCCAAGGCACATGAATCTATTTATTTTCCAATCACTTCCCACAGCCAAGGCGCATGAGTTATTTATTTCTCAATCCTTTCCCTCAGGCGCATGAGTTTATTTATTTCTCAATCCTTTCCCTCAGACGCATGATATTATTTATTTCCCAATCTTATTTCACAGCGCATGATATTTATTTCCCACAGCCGCATTCCTCAGGCGCATGAGATTATTTGTTTCCCAATCTCATTCCTCAGGCGCATGGATTATTTATTTCTCAATCTTATTCCACAGCGCATGATATTTATTTCCCACAGCCGCATTCCTCAGGCGCATGGATTATTTATTTTCACAGCGCATGAGTTTAATTATTTTCCAATCATTTCCCTCAGGCGCATGATATTATTTATTTCCCAAACATTCCCCACAGTGCATGAGATTTATTTATTCCCCAATCATTTCCCACAGTGCATGAGATTTATTTATTCCCCAATCATTTCCCACAGCGCATGAGATTCTTTATTTCCCAAACATTATTTATTTTCCAATGTTTATTTTCCGAATTTGGCATTAATTAACATTGATTGTTATCTTGATTAATTATTGATCATGCGTTCCTAGATGGAACTAAGAGACTGGCTAGTCGTCTTATTGAAATGAATGAATGAGACACGTTCATGTTAAGTATGAACTACTATAATCGATTGGCCGATCCCGAATCTTGACATACAGGCACACGTGCAGGCTTCAATTTATTTATTTATTTATTTTACTATAAAAGAAGCATGTGTGTTTTATGGTCAAGGTATGATTGTTCCGTGGTTAGTTTGGATTGTTGCATTACGCTATGTAAGACCTACAACCTAACCGCACGGGCATCGTTGTAGAGTTGTGCATATCGTACCCTGTACGAAAGTACTCATTCCGAATGACCATGATCCACGGCATGGGATTTCACTCAACGTAGAGACTATTAAGTTAAATAAAAATAATGATTGCATGGAGAGAATGGATTCCCGAGTTCTTACATGGCAGCCCTCTTTGGGACTATTAGTGCCCAACCGGCCGGCTGGTTCCCACAGATACTGCAAATCTGCCACACGGACAGGGAGCGGTATCTGCTTATATTATTGTATATTGTATATTGATGACGGGCGTCCTGCTGGGACTCGTCTAATTCATGATTGGCGCAATTGATTGATTGGATAGACTAGCCTTGCTTGTCCATAGTAAGAACTGAGAAATCCTTATTGCATAATTCCAGGATAACTTGGGACTCACAGTAGTAAGCCGTAGGAGTTGGATGGCCGTTTAAGTTGATTTGTTTGTGTACTGTACCTACTCTGTTAACTAACTGAGATGATCAGAGCATCATGACATGACGGGCCAACTTCTGTCCTTGTTTGGTTGGGAGGTTGGTTCGAAGTGTCGTGATGTCACGTGAATCCCAGTAGCGAGCAGAGATCTATTATTATATTCTCTCATTTACTGGTTTAATGCCTCATATCGTGCTTCCTTGCGGTACTTGCTATTAGAGGTCTAACCTCTCTGGTTTTGCATGGCCAGATTTAGAGCCGGTTCCCGAGGACTCAACTTACTTCTACCTCCAAGATGGTCAACACTAGAGGGATGATCGCAGGAGGACTCGAGTGGGTTTCTTACTTCCCCGCTCGTTTTGTTATTTACCTTATACTTTGCCGTTTGGCACCGACATGTTAGTCGGATCGTCTTGTACTTACTTTTACATAATTGTAATTAAAGTCAGACTGCAGCTGATAACAATTGTGTATATTTTTGCTACATCAGATCTGGCTATGTTTTGTAAAGCCAGATATCAAGAACATTTTGACAGAGCGTTTGGGACGCCTTACTGCTTTATCTTACATGTTCTCTATTACTGTTTCTTGTTCGAATGATTGAGACAATAGATGTGAAGTGACCATAGTGAGACCTTTATGTAGTATGCACCCCCTCGTCTGGTTAGACAGCATTGATCGTATTATACGGTATTCATCTACCCGTAATACGTAGCTGGCTGAGTCATTCCCCCGCTCTCCAGTATTCTGGTTCTGGGGCGTGACAAGGTTTTAGTGGTGGCCCATGCAGGTCTGATTTCAGACTTGTGGGGTGTTTTAATTTATAGGATGTCTCAATCACACATGTTTCCCCTTGATCTCCTGATTCGTATTCTCGATTCTAGCTTGACATTCCGGTATCCTTTGACTTCATTGATCTTCCCTGTCCGACCGTTTGATTATTCTCTTGTCCCTTTTCTTAGGGGCACCTCGTCCGCATCTGTCAGGATTGGGCAACAACAACAAGGGCAACATGGGCAACCTGACCAGGTTGGTCAGCAACAAGAGCCAGTACAACCTCAAGAGGCTATTCAAGAAGAGGTGATAGTGGAACCAGCAGTTGGACCGCAGTATCCGGAGGTTCCAACACCACCAATAGTTCCACCTACCCCAGTGGAAGTGGACACACCAGCCCTTCTGGAGATCATGAGAGGGATGATGGCTACTCAGCAACATCAGATGTTAGCCCAGCAGCGCATGCACACTCAGTTGCAAGAGCAGAATGTACTACTTAACCAAGGATTGCAGACAGCTTTGGAAAGAGGGGCAAGGCCAGATTCAGGAGCATCAGCCAGGTTTTGCAAGTACAACCCCCGTCGTTTCGAGGGCACGGAGGATGCCATCTCAGCAGATGCATGGCTTAAGGATATTGAGGCTATTCTGACAGCAGCTAAGGTGCCAGCAGAAGAACGTGTGGATCTAGTGAAGCTGTTACTTCAAGATCTCGCACGTGATTGGTGGGAATCAGAGGAGGTAGGCATCAGACGTCCTGTGGCTTGGGACGATTTTACAGCAAGATTCAAGACGAAGTACTATGGAGTTGTGGCGCAATTTGAGCTACAACAGAAGTTTATCAATCTTAGACAGGCTGGCAAGACTGTAGATGCTTATGCAGCAGAGTTCTGCAGATTGAGTAGGTTCGCCCCAGAGATGGTAGCAACAGAGAGCTAGAGGGCTATGAGGTTTCAGCAAGGGTTTCATCTTGAACTTTTGCAATTGATAGAGGGGCACAATTACCAAACTTTTGATGAAGTATTGACAGCAACTCGAAGGCATGAGATCACCATTCAGAGACTTGCGGCAAGGACTGGGGGTCAGAAGAGATCCCACAGTCAGATTGAAGGAGGAGGGGGAGCGGCGCCCCGAACAACAGCACCATCCACTGGCATTCGTATCCACGATGTGGCGATACGAGGGCCAGCACCACCACCAAGGCAGCAGCAACAGCATCAGAGGAAGAACCAGCAACCCCCAGCGGGCTGCACTTATTGTGGGAAGATGGGACACACTAGAGAGGTGTGTCGGACATTGAATGGACTGTGTCTGATATGTGGAAATCCAGATCATCGGGTTACCACATGTCCCATGAATTCGAGGGCAGGAGGACCAGGGCAGCAGTTTCTTGCTCTGCCAGCACCAGGGGCAGGACAGTATCGAGGACCAGCGGTAGCAGTGAGGCCGTTGGCACAGCGCCCGTTCATGACGCAGGCTCAGATGTTTCGGCAGCAGGGACCGCCGATGCAACAACACCAGCATAGACCACCCCAGCATCACCAAGGCAGGGGCCAGCGGCAGCACCAGGCTAGGCCGCAGCATGGGAACCAGCAAGGAGGTCGAGGGCAGGCATTCACTCTGTCCTTGGAAGAGACATTGGCATCGGGAGATGTTGTGGCAGGTAACATTCTCGTCGCCTCTTATCCCGCAGTAGCATTGTTTGATTCGGGAGCATCACACTCATTTATATCTGCACAATTTGCAACACGGCTAGGAATGGAGTTCGAGACATTGCCAGGGAGGTTGAATATACTCACTGGTAATGGGCTCGTAGGAGTTAGTAGAGTTATTCTAGCGTGTAGCGTTGTAGTTTGCGGGCATTCCTTACCCGCCCGGTTGATAGAATTTCCTGTTGGAAATTTCGACGTTATCTTAGGCATGGACTGGCTGAAAGACAGTCATGCGACAATAGATTGTCGTAGAGGGAGTGTATCCTTTGACATTCCAGGCATGAAGCGGTTCACCTTAGTCAGATCAGTGGCAACTCAACAAGAGCAGGGAGTAGTGACGGCAATGGAAGAAGTTCAAGTTCCGAAGGTAGTTGAAGAATTTCTGGACGTATTTCCCGAAGAACTTCCAGGTCTACCACCAGTTAGAGATATTGAGTTCAGTATAGAATTGGCACCTGGAACTAAACCGATATCAGATCGGGTTTACAGAATGGCGGATTCAGAGCAGGCCAAGGTATATCAGCACATAGAGGAACTGAAGGAGAAGAAGTTCATCCAAGCTAGCGTGTCACCCTGGGCAGCACCAGTGGTACTTGTGGGGAAGAAGGATGGATCATCCAGATTGTGCATTGATTACAGGAAGCTTAACGCAGCAACAGTGAAGAACAAGTACCCACTACCCAGGATCGACGACTTATTTGATCAGTTGAGCAGGGCCAGAGTTTTCTCCAAGATAGATCTTCGTTCAGGGTATCATCAAGTGAGGGTTCGGAAGGAGGATATTCCCAAGACAGCATTCAGGTCGAAGTATGGACATTATGAATTCTTAGTAATGCCGTTTGGTTTGACCAATGCTCCAGCAATATTTATGGATTTGATGAACCGCATCTTTATGCCGTACCTGGATCAATTTGTCGTTGTGTTTCTCGACGACATTCTTGTATATTCAACTAGTGAAGAGGAGCATGAAGACCACCTCAGGAAAGTGTTACAGGTTCTGAGAGAGAACCAGTTGTATGCCAAGCTCAGCAAGTGTGAGTTCTGGACGAATCACATTTCATTTTTGGGTCATATCATATCAGGAGCTGGAGTAGCAGTGGATCCCAAGAAGGTAGAAGCAGTAGAAAGTTGGCCAGTACCCAAGACCGTAGCTGATGTACGGAGTTTCTTGGGATTGGCAGGATATTACAGAAGGTTTGTGCCAGACTTTGCAAGGCTTTCAGCACCCATGACCCGCTTGACACGGAAGGACGTGCCATTCGTCTGGTCGGCAGAATGCCAGGCATCATTTGAGAATCTGAAGCAGAAGTTGATATCAGCGCCTATTCTTACATTGCCAGTTGGACCCGGAGGTTTTACTGTTTATTGTGATGCGTCAGGTAAAGGACTTGGATGTGTCCTCATGCAACATGGGAAGGTGATAGCGTATGCATCTAGGCAACTTCGGGACCACGAGAAGAATTACCCAACTCATGATTTGGAGTTGGCGGCAGTAGTATTCGCTTTGAAGCTATGGAGGCATTACTTATATGGTGACCGAGTGGAGATGTACACGGACCACAAAAGTCTGAAGTACATCTTTACTCAGAAGGAACTGAACATGAGGCAGAGAAGATGGTTGGAGTTGATCAAAGATTATGATGTGGAGCTTCAGTATCATCCAGGCAAGGCGAATGTAGTAGCAGATGCTCTCAGCAGGAGAGGCGGCGCATTTATGTTAACAACACAGAGGCATATTTTAGAAGACCTTCAGGAGATGGGCATCGAGGTTATACTTCCTAGTGATGTAGGAGTTCTGGCGAGTCTACAAGTTCAATCCGACTTAGTAGACAGGATCAAGGCAGCTCAGGCACAGGACCCAAGGATTCAGAAGCTTAGGACAGAATGTGAGTCAGGACTCAGGAAGGAGATGAGAATTCATGAAGATGGTACACTTAGGTTTGGGTCACGTCTATGTGTGCCTAGTGGAGATATCAGACAGGAGGTTATGGCAGAAGCTCACAGTTCTCAGTACTCTGTACACCCTGGAGGGACCAAGATGTACCAAGATATCAAGCAGCACTTCTGGTGGAACGGGATGAAGAGGGAGATAGCTAGATTCGTTTCCCGTTGCTTGGTATGTCAGCAAGTGAAGGCAGAGCAGCAGAGGCCAGCTGGATTATTGCAACCGCTTTCTATCCCGGAATGGAAGTGGGAGCATATCACAATGGACTTTGTGACCGGTTTACCGAGATCACCAAGTGGTAAAAATGCTATTTGGGTGATAGTAGATCGGCTTACAAAGGTGGCGCACTTTCTTCCTTTCAGAGTAGGTCAATCTACGGAGAAGTTGGCAGAATTATATATGCAGCAGATAGTCAGACAGCATGGGGTCCCAGTCAGTATTGTGTCAGACAGAGATACCCGTTTTACATCACATTTTTGGAAGAGCTTACATCATAGCTTGGGTACCAAGTTAAGATTTAGCACGGCTTACCATCCACAGATGGATGGGCAATCAGAAAGAACAATTCAGACTTTAGAAGACATGTTGCGAGCTTGTACCCTAGATTTTGGAGGATCTTGGGAGAGCCACCTGCACTTAGTCGAGTTCTCGTACAATAACAGTTATCAAGCCAGTATCCAGATGGCGCCATTTGAAGCACTATATGGTAAGAAGTGTAGGTCGCCACTAGCGTGGGACGATATTGGGGAGAGAAAGATGTTAGGCCCGGAGATGATTGTTCAGACAGTGGAAGTGATTAAAGGAATTAGAGAGCGACTTCGAGTTGCGCAGGATCGGCATCGTCATTGGGCAGACCAGCATCGTAGGCCGTTAGAGTTTTCTGTTGGGGACCACGTATTCTTGCGGATCTCACCTACCCGTGGGGTCATTAGATTTGGCATTCGCGGAAAGTTGAGTCCCCGATACGTGGGCCCGTTTGTTATCCTTGAGAGGGTAGGCGATGTTGCATATCGTTTATCCCTTCCACCTTCGTTACGAGAGGTGCATGACGTATTTCATGTATCTCAGTTGCGAAGGTATGTATCGGACCCAAGCCATGTCCTTGATCATTCTGAGCTGGTTGTTGGTACCAACCTGTCTTACGAGGAACAGCCTGTATCTATTTTGGACCGAAGAGAGAAGGTACTCAAGAACCGAACAATTAACCTTGTCCGGGTTGCTTGGGGTCATCACTCTTTGGGGGAGTCAACGTGGGAACGTGAGGATGATATCCGATCACGGTATCCGCACCTGTTTGACTCACAAGGTATATCTCTTTCTGTATACCTTGATTGTCTTAACCCCTCATGCTTGTCACGTTGTAAGTAGAATTGCTTGGTGTCGTAGAATGTTCAGCATGGATATGTTTCTACTGTTAATATTGTAGAATGATTGCTTACTCAATTGTTTATACTTAGATTAGTTTAGCTTCGATATTTCTATCATGCTTAGATCTGAAATTCCGAGGACGGAATTTTTCTAAGGAGGGTAGAGATGTCACTTCCCGTTCCCAGAATACGTATTTATTTAATAGTTACCATGTATTATTCTGTATTTAAATTTCTGTAAATTTATGTTAGTTAATTAATCTGCCCTTTAAATTTTCATGTTAATTTATTTCCTGCAATTTTATTTCTGCACTTTATTTTCTGCTTTTATTCCTGCATTTATTTTCTGCTTTTACCTCTTTGCTTTGCTTGCGGGTTGGCCTTGGATGAACCCATTGGACCCGGCCCAATACTCCCACCTACCACCACCCTTTCATTTAAAGCCCAAAACCATTTCTCTCTCTTCTTACTTCTTTCCATTTCACTTCTTCTTCCTCATAACTCTCCCACCAACCTAGAAGAGATAGGCAAGTGCCAACTTGCTTGATGATGGATCCCCATTTTTATTGTTCCATCATCTTCCTCATTTGATTCTAAGTCTCTTTAGTACTTAGCATTTTCAATTTCCATGGCTTATTTGTTGTAGATCTAAGTTTGATACATTTTCGGATTTCTTAGGTTTTGGTCTAGTAAACTTTGTTATCTTCAAGTTTCGATGGTTCCATGTTGTAGAGAATTTCGTTCTACCCAATTTTGACCTATGGAAGTCCATATTTGGGCTTGGGATGAAGGATTTATGAAGCTTGGAAGCAATGGCTTCCATGGTTCCCATGGTTCTGTTCTCAGAAAATTCGGAGAAGAAGAACAGTCCTAGCCGCATCAAATCTTCATTCCTCAGGCGCATGGAAATCTTTATTCCCACAGCGCATCAAATCTCCATTCCTCAGGCGCATGGAAATCTTTATTCCCACAGCGCATCAAATCTCCATTCCTCAGGCGCATGGAAATCTTTATTCCCACAGAAATCTTCATTCCTCAGCGCATAGAAATCTTTATTCCCACAGCGCATCAAATCAATCACTTCCCACAGCCAAGGCGCATGATCTATTTATTTCCCAATCACTTCCCACAGCCAAGGCGCATGATCTATTTATTTCCCAATCACTTCCCACAGCCAAGGCGCATGATCTATTTATTTCCCAATCACTTCCCACAGCCAAGGCGCATGAATCTATTTATTTCCCAATCGCTTCCCACAGCCAAGGCGCATGAGTTATTTATTTCCCAATCGCTTCCCACAGCCAAGGCACATGAATCTATTTATTTTCCAATCACTTCCCACAGCCAAGGCGCATGAGTTATTTATTTCTCAATCCTTTCCCTCAGGCGCATGAGTTTATTTATTTCTCAATCCTTTCCCTCAGACGCATGATATTATTTATTTCCCAATCTTATTTCACAGCGCATGATATTTATTTCCCACAGCCGCATTCCTCAGGCGCATGAGATTATTTGTTTCCCAATCTCATTCCTCAGGCGCATGGATTATTTATTTCTCAATCTTATTCCACAGCGCATGATATTTATTTCCCACAGCCGCATTCCTCAGGCGCATGGATTATTTATTTTCACAGCGCATGAGTTTAATTATTTTCCAATCATTTTCCTCAGGCGCATGATATTATTTATTTCCCAAACATTCCCCACAGTGCATGAGATTTATTTATTCCCCAATCATTTCTCACAGTGCATGAGATTTATTTATTCCCCAATCATTTCCCACAGCGCATGAGATTCTTTATTTCCCAAACATTATTTATTTTCCAATGTTTATTTTCCGAATTTGGCATTAATTAACATTGATTGTTATCTTGATTAATTATTGATCATGCGTTCCTAGATGGAACTAAGAGACTGGCTAGTCGTCTTATTGAAATGAATGAATGAGACACGTTCATGTTAAGTATGAACTACTATAATCGATTGGCCGATCCCGAATCTTGACATACAGGCACACGTGCAGGCTTCAATTTATTTATTTATTTATTTTACTATAAAAGAAGCATGTGTGTTTTATTTGGTTGGGAGGTTGGTTCGAAGTGTCGTGATGTCACGTGAATCCCAGTAGCGAGCAGAGATCTATTATTATATTCTCTCATTTACTGGTTTAATGCCTCATATCGTGCTTCCTTGCGGTACTTGCTATTAGAGGTCTAACCTCTCTGGTTTTGCATGGCCAGATTTAGAGCCGGTTCCCGAGGACTCAACTTACTTCTACCTCCAAGATGGTCAACACTAGAGGGATGATCGCAGGAGGACTCGAGTGGGTTTCTTACTTCCCCGCTCGTTTTGTTATTTACCTTATACTTTGCCGTTTGGCACCGACATGTTAGTCGGATCGTCTTGTACTTACTTCTACATAATTGTAATTAAAGTCAGACTGCAGCTGATAACAATTGTGTATATTTTTGCTACATCAGATCTGGCTATGTTTTGTAAAGCCAGATATCAAGAACATTTTGACAGAGCGTTTGGGACGCCTTACTGCTTTATCTTACATGTTCTCTATTACTGTTTCTTGTTCGAATGATTGAGACAATAGATGTGAAGTGACCATAGTGAGACCTTTATGTAGTATGCACCCCCTCGTCTGGTTAGACAGCATTGATCGTATTATACGGTATTCATCTACCCGTAATACGTAGCTGGCTGAGTCATTCCCCCGCTCTCCAGTATTCTGGTTCTGGGACGTGACAGTTATGCTAGCTCCAGGTAATGACGAGCAGCATGAGCCAGTGGATGATCCGTTGGAAGCCTCAAGGGAAGCTAACTTCCCTTAGGAGGTCAATGAACCACTGCGAGTTTCCTTGAAAGTGGTCAAATCTCCAACCAAGGAGAGAAAGAGAAGGATTAATGAACCTTCTTCTCCGGTTGCAAAGAAGAAACTTATCTTAGACCCATCGGAGAAGGTCACCACCAGGTCTCAGTCTCGGCAACTGGCCGAGTCGACCCAAAGAGAAAAAGCGACTACGTCGACCTCTCTTCCAAGGCAGGTCGATATAGTAGATGTGGAGAGTCCAGAGAGACCTCTTCATAGAAAGAAACTGGCCTCCAGAAGAAGAAAGAGGGTGATCACTCCTCTGAGACAAATCTTGTCCTCGGTGGTTGCCAGTGCTGTAGCTGGAATAACCATGTCATCCCCTACACCTGCCTCCGAGCCTAGGCAGGAGACTCCTTCTCCAGAGCAGAGGGACGAGGTTGAGCAGAGGGATGAAGCTGAGCAAAGGGATGATGCTGAGCAGAGAGATGATGCTGAGCAGAGGGATGAAGCTGAGCAAAGGGATGCAGCTGAGCAGAGGGATGATAAAATTTTGCGATCTCCTTCTCTTGTGGTGGAAACTACCAAGCTTCCTGCTATACCAGGAACACTCCGTGAAGAAGAAGATCGTCTAATGATTGAAGCTCTAAATGATTGTGACTTCGGTCTGCAGGATGATGTCGATCAAGCCGTTGCCGCCATTGCCAGCGAGGAAGCTCCAGAAGATAGCACAAGCAATGAAGATACATCAACAGAAGGTGTTGATGATACATTAAATCCCGAAGAGGGCACTGATGTCCATATGTCGCCCGAAGCCGTAGACGACACGCTGAATCCTGACGAGGATGTCGAGGTGCACATGTCTCCGGAAAAGAATACGGATGTAGAAGTAGCACCTGTTGAAACTACTCCTGCTGATCCAAAAGGTATTAAATGATTTCATCTACCTTCTTTTCATAGATTCAAATAGCTGACATCTACATTTTTATCCATGCAGAGCTTGAATCTTCCCCAGTTCCTCCCGTATGCACAGACATAGTACCAATAACGGCTATTGTTAGTAGTAGCCGACATTTTTCGGGTGGTTCTGAGGCCGGAAGTAGCCAGGCAGTAATGTCTGAGGCTACTTCTGTTAGATTAGAATCTGTGCCAACGGATGAAAGACTTGTTGCTGGGGCAAGTCATGGTAAGATTGCCTTTGATATTTTGATTCTTTTCAATTAGTTGTTAATGACAACAACATTCAATGATAAGGTTCATTTGATTTTGCAGAAGAGCATCTGGGAGGAGCAGCTAGCTCTACGATGGCTCCTCTGTCTAAAGAGCCCTCTACTCACAGGGAAGAAGCTGAACGTCTATCTTCACAGACACCTGCTGCTGCTTCGACGTCTACGGGAGTAGCTGCTACTCCGGGTGCTCTGGCTACCAATCGTTTTATCATCAGCTCCTTCAGCAACCTTTTCTTTAATTATTTGAAACCCTTAGTAGATAGGGTGATAGAGAAAGAAGAAGCTGGTTTCTCCACCGTCAGAGATCCAACCTCCTATTTGATCAATGCCATCCGTCATCAAGGCGACGAAGCTCAGGCTGTTTTTCTTGAACATGTATTAGATGAGCTGGAGGCTTTGGTTAAAATTTACAAAGAGCTGAATAGGAGAGAGATGGAGCTCTTGATACAAGCTGAATTCGAGAAGATGTCACAAGAAGTTGCAGTGGCAAAGGTTGACCTCCAAGTTCTTTTGGACACTTTCTCTACAAAATCTGCTGAGTATAATTCCAAAGTGGAAACAGTAGCATCTGTTGCTGACGAGAAGGAGAGGAAAGTTGCTGAGCTGCAATCAGAATCTGCCCGTCTTAAAGAAGAGTTGAGACTTGTTCAGCTTGCTCTGGAGGACGAGGCCGCACAACACCAGGCTGCAGTTCAACAGCTGAACGCTCTGACTCAGGAGAGAGATGAGTATGTCGCAACTCATCAAGAAGAAATCTCTCGCAGAATAGTAACCATGCCATCTTTCGACGAAGTCTGGGATGGAGGAAGCTAGGAAGCGGGTGATGGAATCTCGTGAGGAGCGGCTGCAATCTTTAAAGCAGCAGATGACCAACTTGATGACTCCACCGGCAGAATGAGAAAGATTTTTGTATCTTCAATCTTTTTGTGATATGTAATGTTGTAACGTCTTTCAATTTTTTGATCAATCAATAAAAAGACATTTTCTTGGTGGCTCTATTATTTATTGTATATCTTATTCAGATATAAATAATAGTGATAGAAAATATATTCAGAGGTGCAAGACATGATATATTTCTTGATTTTGGAAAATAATCATATTCAATTATATCTGCTCAGAGGTAATGTGGACATGACAGAATATAACTTGTTGAATATCATTATTTCAGTAGACAACTTAATCAAAGATGATAAGTTGCTGATATGAACGAAATGGATGATTCGTCAAAATGTGTGAACGAAATGAACAAACGAAATGAATCGTCGGGATGAACGAATGGACCGTCAAACGAATTGAATGAACGGGTGGACCGTCAGATGAATGGAATGAACGGGTAAACCGTCAGATGATGAATGGACGAACCGTCAGATGGATGTGTGAATGGGTGAACCGTCGGATGATGTAATGAACGGATGAACCGTCGGATGTATATGATGAACGGACGAACCGTCGGATGAATGGATGAACGGGTGAACTGTCAGATGAATGGATGAACGGGTGAACCGTCAGATGATGTAATGAACGGGTGAACCATCAGATGAATTGAATGAACGGGCGAACCGTCAGATGAATATGATGAACGGGTGAACCGTCAGATGAATATGATGAACGGGTGAACCGTCAGATGGTGTAATGAACGGGCGAACCGTCAGATGAATGTGTCGCTTCATTGTCTTACGTATCTCTGTCTATAAATAGAACAGAAAATCAGATAGACTGATCACTTTCACTTTTTAACATAAAGATGTCGTCTGGAGATGCATCCAAGAAGGCTGCGATCGCCCCAAAGGTTGAAGCAGTTATTGAAGAACGTCCAGTCGAGCCAGCCCAGCCAAAGCAGATAGCAGCGGGCGAAGGTTCGTCTGCACCCAAGCCGCCAAGGGATATTTTAGACTTCCTTCTTGAACCAGGGAAGACTGAAGAAGAAGAAGCCACGAGGATGGCTGCTTGCAAATTCCTGGTGGGTTCGGGCAAGAATGTTCTCAGCTCTTTTGCCGACTATGTCTTCGATAAAGACGGCAGTGGCCCGCGTCCCAATTTTGAGAAAGATAATAGTGACCTTCCTTGACATTATGTACTATCATTCATGATGAAATGAAATTGAATTTTATTTATGAACTTGTCTGATGATTACAAACAATGTCTTTTACATTTATACATAATACTTTTTGAGGAACTTGCCATTGATAGGCATCATTGCAACTCGACCGTCTTAGCTCTGTGAGTTGATAGGCTCCATTTGAGAAGACTTTGCTCACGATATATGGCCCTTCCCACTTTGCATCAAACTTGCCTTTGCTCATGTGAGTCATAGTCATAGGAAGTCTGACTGTTAGGACGAACTCTCCTTTCTGAAAGGCTCTGACCTTAACTTTGCGGTTGAAAGTCTTTGAGATGCGGGCTTGGTATAACTCAATATGCTGTTGAGCATTAGCCGCTTCTCGTCGAGCGCTTCTAATTCTTGAAGTCGAAGAAGGTCGTTGTTCTCTGTAGTGAGCTCATTGGCGATAGCAATCCTCAAAGACGGAATTTGAAGTTCCAGGGGTAGAACTGCTTCACAGCCGTACACCAAAGACAAGGGTGTACAGCCTGTAGGGTTGCGGACCGTAGTACGATAGGCCCAAAGACATTCTCCAAGCTTTTCACTCCAGTTTCGTTTGTTAGTAGACACAAACTTCTTGAGGAGCTTGATGATAGTCTTGTTGAAAGCTTCAGCTAAACCATTAGCAGCAGAATTGTAAGCTGTCGAAGCGACATTGTCAATCCGATGATCGTCACAGAACCTTATGAACTTTTGGCTGATGAACTGAGGTCCGTTGTCATGGATGATTCTTCGAGGTACACCAAATCTATAGATGACATAGTGTTTGACGAAGTTGATGACGCTACTGGTCTTGACTTCAGCCAATGGTATAGCTTCAGTCCATTTGGAGAAATAGTCGGTTATTGCCAGTATGAACCGATGTCCCCTAGAAGAAGGAGGATTGATGGGACCTATGATGTCTATGCCCCAAGCTTCGAAAGACCAGGAAGCAGCAGTCGGATGAAGGAATTCCGATGGTTGATGAATGAAATCTGCGTAGATTTGACAAGCTCGACATTTCCTTGCATATTCGATGGCATCAGATACCATAGAGGGCCAGTAGTAACACATGCGTCGGATGCGATCCTGTAGTTTAGGACCGGGTTGATGTGCTCCGCAAACACCGTCGTGAGCTTCACGCAATACTTGCTTCGCTTCATCACCAGCAAGACAGCGCAAGAGTAGGCCGTCATAAGTTCACCGGTAAAGAAAGCTTTGAATGATGTAGCCATGTTGATTGCCGCTTCAAAGTAAGGCACTAGATCTTGATGGCGAACTTCATAGGTTCCTCTAACCTGGTTAACAACCAGCTTGGAGTCACCATAGACTTCAAGATATTCAACATCCAGTTGCTTAGCTAACTGAAGGCCAATGAGTAGAGCATTGTACTCTGCCACGTTGTTGGAGCAAGGCTCATCTAAGGAGTATGCTCTTTGAATAGTTGACCCGTCTGGAGAAACAAGGACAACTCCCACTCCTGCAACAATGGCACCATTAGGTCCAATCCTGGATGCACCATCAAAGAATAGACGCCAAGTAGGAAATTCTTCAGAGATTGTATTAGATTCCAATGTCTCATCTGGAATTTCATCATAGAGTTTGGATGTCTCTGGAACAGGATGAGCCGCTAAGAAGTCCGCCAGTGCTTGACCTTTGACAGACTTTTGAGGAACATACACCATGTCATATTGGGCTAGCAGAATGGCCCATGTAGCCAGCCGAGAATCGAGTGTGATGGATTTCTTCATCAGTACCCGAAGAGGATTAACTCGGGATATGACATGAATAGTTTGGCCAATGATATAATGCCGAGTCTTTTGAACAGCAAACATAAGAGCTAGGCATTCTTTTTTAACCGGACTATAACGGTGTTCAGCACCAATCATAGTACGACTGAGATAATAGATGGCTTGTTCATGGCCTTCTTTGTTCTTTTGGGCAAGTAAAGCACCCAATAAATGATCCATAGCACGGACATACATTAAGAATGGTATGCCCGAGATTGGTGGCACCAAGACTGGTGGGTTCATGAGATATCGCTTTATGTCATCGAATGCTCGTTGACATTCTTCGGTCCAAATAAAAGATACACCCTTCTTCATTAGCTGAGTAAATGGTCTGCAGCGTCCAGACAGATTCGAAATAAATCTCCTGATGTATGCAAGTCGACCTTGAAATCCTCGTAGCTCTTTTAGGTTGCGTGGAGGACGCATCTCTTGAATGGCTTTGATCTTCTCGGGATCCACGTGTATACCCTTAGAGGTAATGACGAAGCCGAGAAATTTGCCACTAGAGACACCCAAGAATGACTTGGTGGGATTCATTTTGAGTTGATGTTGGCACATGAGGTTGAAGATAGTTCTCAAGTCTTGGATGTGATCTTCCTTTAGACGACTTTTGACAGCAATATTGTCGACGTAGCATTCGACAGTCATGCGCAGATGATCTCGAAAAATGGTACTCATTGCTCGTTGGTATGTTGCACCAGCGTTCTTGAGACCAAATGGCATCACGGTATAGCAGTAGACTCCGCGAGGAGTGCGGAAAGAAGTGTGTTTTTCATCTTCAGGATTCATCCGAATCTGATTGTATCCGGAAAATCCATCCATGAAAGATATTCTTTCGAACCCATAGGTGTTGTCAATCATGACATCCGTGATAGGGAGAGGAAATTCATCTTTTGGACATGCTTCATTAAGATCCCGAAAGTCCATGCAGACTCGAACCTTGCTGGTTTTCTTCAGGACTGGAACGACGTTGGCTACCCAATCAGGATGCTGCTCTTCTCGAATAAAGCCACAAGCTATGAGCTTCCTGACTTCATCATCGATTGCGTCCATCATTTCTGGCTTGAAACGCCGTTGCTGCTGTTTGACCGGTTTTGCATTTGGCAGGATGTTCAATTTGTGAGTAGCAACTTTGGGATCTAGACCTGGCATATCTTCATAGCTCCAGGCAAAGACATCAATATATTCTTGAACAAGAAGAATTAATTCTTGCTTATCTGTCTCTGGAAGATTCTTACTGATGAATATTGGATGAGGTGACCCGCTCTCTCCTACATCAATTTGAACTAATTGATCTTCGGTAGGAGGTTCTCGTTGTTCGAATCGGAGTTCCCATTGGGTATCCATTCGTTGAGCCCAAGGGTCAGTTTCGGAGTTTTCTTCAACATCCTCGTCATAGCCTTCTGGAAGTTCAACGGAGACCATGTTGGAAGATACGATCAATCGATGAACTTAACCGATGCTGGTGTCAGAATCCCACGATCTGGAATCAGAAGAGTTAGAGCGCTCTTCGCTATCGGATTCAGAGGCTGCTGGGGATAATACCGGAGGAGAAGAATATCTGAGACCTCTTTTGGTCCTGCTATAATACATCTCTGACTTTCCTTTCGGAACAGAAGTACGGATAGGAGTTCTTTTACCCTTACCGTAGTTGAGGCCACTCTTGAAGTCATAACCCATCTTTCGGATGATGTCTTTTGATTGTTGACTATAACGACGGAGTTGAAGATGCCCCGTGTCGTTACTTTTGCTATCATCCGTATAGCTGAATTGTTGTTCCGGTCCTTTACTAAAAAGTATTGGACTCTCGCCTTTCTTTCGAGCAGGAACAATACGATATGAATCATTTGAATGTTCGAGTAAGACTTCTGTTTGAAGAGATTGCACAACTGCCATTGTAAATGACTGAAAGCTATCTAACATATCCAAATAGCACTTAGCATGATAAATGACATCAGTATACTGGAAAGTAGATGCTTTTTCAATGATTTGTACATCTGTATTTACAGCATGACCTTTAGCCTTAGCAGGCTTGGTCAGATTGATTACAAGAGGAGGAGAAGAAGAACGTGGAGGAGGATTGGCCTTGTTACGACGGAGGTCAATAACAAGCGGCTCAGAGGAGGTGAGCTCCCTTTTATCCTTATTATGAGATAAATCAATAACAAGTGGCTCAGAAGAGGTGAGCTGCCTTTTTTCCTTATTACGACGTAAGTTGATAACAAGTGGCTCAGAAGAGGTGAGCTCCCTTTGATCCTGATCATCATCAGTTGGTTGCTTCTTGACTGGCAAGTGAATAGCCAGTGGTTTGGAGGATTGAGGACGAGAAACACGCCCTTTGACAGGTATGATGAGAGTGTCATTAGGCACTGCTTCTTGTTCTTCTTCAGTGTCCAGAGACAGCACTACCTTCATGAATTCATCCTTGTACATACGAGCATCGTTGCAGTATGCTTCGACACCTTTGAAAGGATAGAGATCAGCAACTTCCTTTTGAACCTCTCTATTGTCATCGACATATTTGAAACATTGATGGAGAGTCGAAGGAACAATGTTATGTTCATGCAGGAATGGTCTTCCCAACAGAGCATTATAAGAACAACCATGGTTGCCAATGATGTAAAAGGTCACCTTTGTGCGAAGATTGCCTATTTGGAGTTTTAGGCGAATCTTGTCCAGAGGTTCACTCCTTCCCTGATTGAACCCAAGGATGGTAGTAATTGTACTGGAAAGACTATGCACTGGGGTCTTCAGCGCATCTAACATTGTCTTCGGCATGATGCTGAGGGCAGACCTTGGATCTATCAGAATACGATCGACTTTCATCGAGTCGACATATCCTGTATAGTATAGAGGACGATCGTGCCTATTGTCTTCCATTAGCATGTCATCCTGTGTGAAAGTTATGTTTGGAATTAACTCCAACACACTATGACAATGGAGGCAAGAGACTGGTTCTGCTTTCGGCTTCTTTAGAAGGGCTAGACAGGTTTCTGCATGCATGAGAGCCTCACTCAGAGTTTCCCGAGTCTCTTTGGAGAGGCACAAGAGCTCGAAAATTGACAGTCGGGCCGGTGTATTGGCTAATTGAGCCAAGATATCAAAGTTGTAAGGCTTCTCAAGTCCTGAAGGAGATGACTTCTTCAATGGTTTGTCGAAGCGGACTTGTTGTTTGCCTTTGTCAGCGACTGTCGGCTTGGGAAGAGTGGACTCTACAACCGATGAGGATGCAGTAGGGTTGCCCTCGGTAGAAGCAGACTGTACTGGAGCAGGCTCAGAAGAAGAAGCAGGATTCTCCTGAGCTTCGGGATAATCCTTTAGATAGGCTTTTCCTGATCTGGTGCCCAACAGGATTTCTTCGTCAATTATGGGGTCAAAAGACACCATATTGCAAGTCTTTGTCTTACCCTTGGAGCGGTCTTTCTTCTTGGAGGAAGAGGGAAGTTCGAACTCCGAGGCAAGATCCGGATGAATCCACATAATCTCGCCATTGTCAAGAGACAAGGGGATGAGACCTTCACTTCGTGGAGGAGGGAGATTCTCGATCTCAAGAGTAGCTTTGGGGATAGGGATGACACAATGTTGTACCATCTGCGGCGGGAAGTCGCCGAATTGAACTGATACCATGTTTGCGGTAACAGTCTTTTCATCTTGCTGCAGAGTGACAACACCAGCGTTGACCAGCTCTTGAATTTTGCCTTTGAGCACATAACATGCTCGAGTGGGATGCCCAATGAACCTGTGATAGACACAGTACTTAGGATGATCAGTCTTACCAACTTCATCAGGCTTCTTCGGATCTGGGAGCTGGAGCTTGTTACTTTTGATCAAGCAATCATAGATGCTCACGGTGTCATTCTTGTCAAAGGAGTACTCTACTTTCAGATGAGGTTCCCTTTGTGGAGGTGCTGAAGGAGTAGAAGCAGACGTAGGTGGAGCTACGTTGACCGCCAGAGATTCTTTGTTCTTCAAGTTAATATTCAAAGTTTCTTTTCCCTTACAGTTGTTCTGGCGATTACCACCACTCGATGTCTGATGTTCATCCCGGTCGGGGTTAGACATTTGTACCCCTAGTTACTTAAATTTGTCGGCGCTAACTTCAGCTGCTTTAGCGTTGACAATGAAGGATGGCCAGTCTTGGAACTGAGTAGACCTCGTCCACATACTGATGACAGGCAAAAGATTTGCCTTGCAGGTGTCTATGGTCACAGCGGCCGGAGTTCCAGAGGCATTTTTAAAGCTTCCCGGCGGAACCTTTCAATGAAACTCTCAGCAGTTTCATTGTGTCTTTGTTTGATTTTATTGAGGGCTGACATGGTCATGTCGTTGATCCCCTCATAGAATCGTTCCAAGAAGATTTGTTTTAGACCGGAGAAGGAGGTGATACAGCCATCGGACAAGCTTCTGTACCAATCGTATGCCACACCGGCTAAACAGCCGACGAATACTCTGGTAAGAAGAGCGTCATTTGGCTGAAGTTGGACAGTCATTACCTTGAAGTGGTTAATGAACTGACTGGGAGAAGTACTACCATCAAACAGCGAGATTGTTGGGATTTTGTACTTTGGAGGAAATGGGACTTCCTTCCATTCAACTGGGTAGGGTTGTTTGATCCCCAACCTTTGCAAGTTGTCCTTCTCTTTGAAGGCCTCGAACTGAGTGCGCAGGAGTTTGACAGCTTCATTGGCATCCTCCACTGATGTAGAAGGGGCAGGCTGAATCACAGTATTAGGGGGAGGAACAGCGTGGTAAGCACTACCCCCAGCACCTGACTGACTGGTGTAGGTTGAATTTGTACAGGAGGTAGTTGAGGAGATGCTACCCCCAATCCTGCGTTGACAGGCACCGACGATGCTATGATTTCAGGATTTACAGGAGGTACGGTCGGTGGTACCGTATGTTAGGCCACGATGATAGAATGCATACTTGCAACCATTTCGGCCATGGTTTTCAACTTGTCTTCTAGCGCAGCTATTCGTTGTTCTTGACTAGCTGAACTGGAAGCATCGGGATCTTCAGTGACAACATAAGCTGTCACTTCTCTAGGTACAGTGGAGGACACTGTCTGTTCCGAACTTTCACTGTATGCGTCGTAGTCGGAGAAAGAATCATCTCCTGAGTGAGAAAGAGGAAGATGACCAGAAAGATCTTGAAGATTCCTTTGACCGATTGTGTCTCGGGTTCGGGATCGGGTATGTTGGAATACTCCTTCAGAAGATTCTTGGAGTAGATCCAAATACCGCTGGCTTGGCTTGCGAGGCTTACCGTGCTTGGAGCACTTCCTATCCCCAGTGTCTCTGGAAGTCATGTTGACAGAAGCGTACAAAACTTCGTCTTCATCTTCCGACATAGGTTCAGAGTTTGTAAAGTTCAGACGATCGAAGACAGATCGTCTTGTTGTCTGACAACAACACTTGATAACAACTTTGTGATTACAATGGTGTCCAAGTGGTTGCACTAGAGGTGTTGAGAAGTTGTCCCGTTTTTGCTTGAGGTGTTCTCGGAGATCGGGAACAATGACAGGACGAGAAGAAGCTCGAGGAATGTGTTCCTTGACAACATTCGGAACATGGTTCCGGTTCTTCAAATGTTTTGTCCCTTGAGTGTACAGGGAAGTACTCACTTCATTAGCATAGGTGTCAGAATTTTTGATCCTGGAAGTTTGCTTCTGATGCTGGTTGATCTTCGGCATTGGCTGTTTGCGTTTCGCCGAAGTTCGTCGATTGAGATAAGTTCTTAGATCAGCAAACTCACTTCCAGGGGTTTCTGTCTGAGACACCAGCAATTTTTCCTGTTTCGAACGGGATATCTTGAGAGTTGGGAGATCTTGGAACTCTGCTACCGGAGTAGGCAGAATACCTCTCTGATCAGTATACTTCCTTTTGGCAAGGAGGGAAGAAGAACCCTTGTTGGAGAGAGTTCTTGTACTGACTGGTGCCGAGGCACGTTCAGATTGATCTTCTACGGTAAAAACAGAGGAAGACTGAGAAAAGTCCAAAGGACCTTTTCCTTTGTTTTGTGAAGAAGGGTTAGCTAAAGAGCGTTTCTCTCTGTTGTCTTCCAAGTCGTGGGACGAGGAAGTTTGAGAAAAGACCAACGGGCCTTTTCCTTTGTTCTGGGGAGGAGGAATAGCCAAAAGACTACCCCCAGTGGATTATGCTAGAGCAACAGGATGCTTGGGCAGAGGAGCAGAATTTTTCCCCTTGCTGTGAGAAGAGGAGAGATTAGCCAAAGGGCTATCTCTTTTAGACTGCGCTGGCGCAGTTTGCGCATGGGTTGGAGTAGTTGTTGGTGCACTGGCAGATTGCGCATGAGGAACTCTGGCAGAAGGTCTTCTGGCCACAGTTTCAACAGCTTGCGCAACAGGAGTCTTGTTGCCAGAGTGTTTGGGTTGCACTCTGGTTGCTGGAGTGGTGGATTGCGCAGGCAGAGTTGCAGCCAACTGCGCCAGAGGAATAGGAGTCTTGCACTTTGACAGAGCAGCATAGGAAGTAGGTTGTGCACTGTCAAGGGGAGCAGCATACTGCGCATGGGCAGTAGCAGCAGACTGCGCAACAGAGACAGCAGTCTTGGGAACAGAGGCAGTAGACTGCGCAGCAGGCTGAGCAGCAGAGGCAGTGATTGCGCAACAGTCTTGGGGACCCACACTGGGTGAACTTTGCTCGTGGCAGAAGTTGTTGCAGTACGAGGGGTGGTCCTGGAGTTGATCATCGCCTCGCAGGCCGTCTGGTTGACCTTTACAACCAGCGTCTTCTGCGTCTTTCCGATAGACGCAACGTCACATTGAGTTGTTACTTCCTCGTCGGAGGAGAAAGTCGTCCCCAGCAGAGTCGTCATTTTGTTTGCAAAAACAAATGTTGATTTTTATTTCACAAACTTTGTAAGAAGATTACAAGAATTCTGGGAAAGTACAACTATAGGAATCCGATCTGAATGACGATCGCTTTATCCCTTGGACGATGTGAACTTTGAAGACGGTAGCCTCTGAATATTGCAGCAGCACTTTGGCAAGAACTTCTGATCTCTGGTGATGATTCTGATCTCTCTGTATATCTGATAATGAAGGCTTGAAACTCTATTTATAGAGTTCTAGAAATAACTAACTTTTAGTTATTCTGAGTTGCGCAGGATGGATTGCGCAAGCAATGAACTGCGCAGGCAGTTACTCGATCGTGGACCATCTGTATGTGACGCGTGGCATTGTTTGATTGAAATGTGCTTGATCGTGTACAGACAGTTGCCACATGGTGAGTAATTGATGGTATGAAGGCCACGTGTACATTGTCAGTTTTCTTGATGGAGTGCGCCATATGAATTGCGCTGGCTTCAGATTGTGCTGGGATGGACCGCGCTGCAGAGAGTCTGGCCGATTGCGCTGCATGTACAGCTGTCCTCGAGCGCTGTGCTGCACGATAAACGAACAATTTTCTCGTTCTTCGTGCTGTCAGCTGTCAGAAGATCTGATTCTCTGTCAGGTAATGATGACGAGGCCACGTCAGCTTGCGTACTTGGATGAGTGCGCAGTTCAGCCTGCGCAATCGAGATGGTGCGCAATCTGACTCATGCGCAGTTCACTTGAAGGATGCACAATTTGATTTTCATGACTTCTTTGATGGGTGCAACTTGATTTTTAGGACCTACAGATACAACCAAGAGTAAGGTATCGACTACGATGAGACGTATGCTCCTGTTGCAAGACTTGAATCCATTCGGATGCTTTGTGCCTTTGCAAATTTTCAAAATTTTAAACTTTTTCAAATGGATGTCAAAAGTGCTTTTCTAAATAGTTTTATTAAGGAGGAAGTTTTTGTAAAACAACCCCCTGGTTTTGAAAATCACAAATTTTCTGACCATGTTTTCAAACACAAGAAAGCGCTATATGGCCTCAAACAAGCCCCCAGAGCTTGGTATGAACGCCTAAGCAATTTCTTACTAGATAAAGGTTTTTCAAAAGGGAAGATTGATACTACACTTTTTATCAAAAGTTTTCAAGACACCATTCTTTTAGTGCAAATCTATATCATATTTGGGTCCACTAATGAAAATCTATGCCAAGATATCGCTAAGTGTATGCAGAACGAATTTGAGATGAGCATGATGGGGGAGCTCACCTACTTCCTTGGATTGCAAGTCAAACAAACTTCGCAAGGAACTTTCAACAGCCAGTCAAAATACACAAAGAATATGTTGAAGAAGTTTGATCTTGACAATGTCAAACCAATCAGCACCCCTATGGCTACTACGACCAAGCTGGAACCTGATGAAAGCGGCAAACCTGTTGACCAACGTAAGTATCGAGGTATGATTGGTAGTCTACTTTACCTAACTTCTAGTCGTCCCGATATCATGTTTAGTGTTTGTCTGTGTGCTCGCTATCAAGCTAGTCCTAAGGAATCTCACATGTCCGCTGTTAAGCGTATCTTTCGATACCTTAAGGGTACTATTACAATAGGCTTGTGGTATCCCAAATCCACATCCTTTGACCTTATTTGTTATTCGGATGCTGATTTTGCGGGATGCAAAGTCGATCGTAAAAGTACAAGCGACACGTGTCATTTATTAGGCAAGGCTCTAGTCTCATGGTTTAGCAAGAAGCAGAGTTCTGTTACACTATCCACAACAGAAGCTGAATATATCACAGTTGGTCGTTGTTGTGAACAAATTTTGTAGATGAAGCAAACTCTTGCAGACTACAACCTATCTTTTATGCACATTCCTATATTCCGTGATAACACTAGTGGTATCAACCATACTAAGAAACCTATATGTCACTCACGCACGAAACACATTAAAATTCGTCACCACTTTTTGCGTGACCATCAACAAAATGGCACTATAAATTTAGAATTTATTGACACTGATCATCAGTTGGCAGATTTCTTTACAAAACCATTATCCGAAAAGCGATTCAACTTTCTTTGTCGTGAATTAGAAATTTTGGATGAAGCGGTTATTCATTAAATTGGCCTGCGTAAATATCGATTAAGTCACGGTTCTTTATGATGACATTGCTATGGAAACAAGCCGAAAGGGTCCTTCTGACAATAAGGCATAAAAGCCTAAGCGACACGGTACACTAGTCTTCGGACTACCGCTAGCTGGAATCCAGCCCCTACAGCTACCCCATGGCAGTTTCACCGTACTGATTTGTGTCATAAATCCTTGTTTATTATATGGTTCAATTTCATTTATAACTTGACACATTTAAATTTTATAACTTCATTTCATTTACTCTGTTCAGTTTTTATTTGCAAGTTTCTATCTTGGCCATTTACTTTTGAATTTCTTAAACTTTTATCCCTCTTATTCATTCTTTTAAACTTAGCATTGGTTTCAAACTATTTTTAAACTGGTTTCAGTTCTGGTCCCAGAACCCAGAACTCGGGCCGAACCCTGCCTCACACAGAGTTCGGGCCGAATTCGGTCTGGCTATTCCAGAATTTCCAGTGGCTCTCAGCCATTCATCCGTTTTGATCCTATGGTCCAAGATCCACCCGACCATCCGAACCCCCTTTCTTAAATTAGGGTTCTCCCTCTCTCTCCTCTCCATTGTCTCCTCCAAAACTTCTCAAACTCCGTCCTCTTCAAACCCTAACCCTAGAATTTTCTATCTAGTGTGGATTTCTTCTCCAAACTCAAGGAGAATAACACTTGCATCATTCTCTTCCATACTCCACAATTCTCTTGAGGTATAATTTCTTCTTTTTCTCCATCTCAATTTCAAATTTCCTTCATTGTTAAGTGGCACCTAGATTGTTTAATAGAGGAAAGAGGGCTAGAACCGAGGGTGCTTTCTCATCGAACCCTCCTCCTCGTGATGATCAACCTATTCACCCTCTTTTCAATCCACCACGACCCAATGACCCCGACACATTCGATGATCGAATTTTTGTGTCATTGGACGCCTCAAACGAATGGTTCAATGATTTTCGATTATAGCCCGTGTGCGCGGATCATCCCATCAACTTCAATATATTTTCTCGTTATGACTCATTAGTTCATGATCTTTGTCTTGATGAATTAGTTTCTACAACTTCACTTATTTACTTGAATGCAATTCAAATGTTTTATTGCAATCTCACTTTTGATGACACACGATTATATTCTCGTATTGCTGGAATTGACATCTCGTTCGATGATTTTGAACTTGCGGAATATCTCGAGATTCCGGAACCCAACTCTTGGGAGAAGCTTGTCAATGCACGCAAGTTTCAATTCCCCGATGGGTCTTCCCTTGAGAGTTTCAAGGACGATTTGTGTACCCCGAACACACGTCCACGCAAGTTACTTGCAAAATTCCTTAACCCTTATTTCTACGAGCTTCATCGTATTGTTTTCTCCACGATCCAACCCAAAGCGGGATCGACTGATGAAGTTTCGTATTTTGAGATTTCTGCTTTGTATCACCTTCACTTCCATGTCCCGTTCAACCTTCCATGTACTATGACAGACTGGATGATCAATGCAAGGAAGAGGCCACATTCTTTGGTCTATGCTCTTTATTTGCCTATGGTTTTTCGTGCTTTTCATGTCCCTCTCGATGAGTGCCGATTCCTTCCAGCCCCTGCCTTTCTATCTAAGACAAGGTGGCTTCAGGCAGCTGTAGGACCTTCTACTGAGTACGAGCATTCCGGTTCTGATGCTCAGGCTGATGCACCTGCTCTTGGGCAGCCTGCGCCCGCACCTCATGCTACTCTCGAGTCTATCCAGACCATGTTTCGCGATCGTTTCATGTTGGAGGACGACCGCTGGACCCAGCTCGACTATCGTACCACCTTGCAGATGAGTGCCATCAGCAACTCATTGCATGACATCCGGTACTCTATGTCTCGGCATCCTTCTATGCCACTTCCTATGGAGCGGGATCCATCTCGCGACGGGTACCGTATCGACGACCCTTGGGTTATGCGATATCTGGATCCGGATGCAGCCTCCGTGGATATACATCGTTCGGATACTGATCCATCTGACACCGGTGGACCATCTCGCGCTCCATGATGGATGTGGTCCCGTACTTGCTGCTGCTGCTGATGATGATCCTATTTAGTTTTTATGCATTATGGACTTCTATTTATGTAGTTGATTTTATTGTATGAGTACACTCTATGTTCTGTGGATCTTCAGACTTTATCTGCAATTTATCATTACTATGGTGTGCTTGCCGGTTACTTTCTTCTACAGTTTTCTGTTTGTTTGGGTTTGCTATTCCTATTTGCTATGCATCTTTGATAAATGACAAAATGGGGTGATTTATTTGATATTCATATCATATCCTGTGATATCTATGTTTTGGTAGAGATTATGTTTATCAGGATAAGGAACATTGGCTTACAGAGAAGCTATGTTTATGGGGAAGCTATTTTTACGGGGGAGCTACTGCTTCTATGCATTACTACTACTTATGTCCTGGTATGAACATTGAATATACAAATATAATTTTGTCAATTATCAAAATGGGGGAGATTGTTGACCCAAATTACAGTCAACCAAATATTGATAAAATTGACAATATGATACTTGTCATAATTCAATATAACACATCAAGACAGAACTCAGTGCAAGACGGACGTCGGCTCTCTCCTACAGCGTACTCAATTTTTGAGTCTGTATTTTTACATTTATTGAGTCTAGCTAAATGTAAACTGAGTAGCACTGAGTATTCTGGGCCTATACCTTTTCACCAAACAAAACCAAAAGCTCCACCAAACCAAACTAGCCCACAAAAGCCCAGTTGAGCAATTTTGTCCTATGGAGACAGAGTTCGGGCCGAACTCTGCCTCCACACAGAGTTCGGGCCAAACTCTGTCCCCTAAATTACAGGACCCTAATCTTTAGGGTTTGTTGTATGCTAGTTGTCCAACGGCCAAAAATTTGAATTCTTGACACAGAATTCTGGCCGAATTCTGCCTATTCCAACTAGTATAAATAGGCCTTGAATTCTCTCATTTTAAATCATCCAATTATCTTCTCTTCTCTTCTTTATAAGCCTCATACAAGCCTTAACCTTCTCATCTACTAGCCACAAGCTTCCTAAGCCTCAAAGTGCTCAGTGCTATTCAGTTAGGAGTTTGTGCAAGAGTCAAGAAAGTCGCTTGGAAAATTCCAAGCATCGCCACAGCGATCTTTGTAAGAAGTTGACGTGCTCTTCTGAAGAAAAGGCACGGGGTATAACTACTATTTCACAAATAGTGAATTTAATCCTGAGCTAGAGTTCTCAGGCCTGGACTAATCCTCCACGAGGGAAACCAGGTTAAAAACGACTGTGTTTGCGTATGCTCTCTTGCTCTTTCTATTTCCGCATTTACTCGGATATTTACTGTTGGTGAAAGAGTTTAATTTTTATTTGGCTATTATTGTTATAAACTCTATTCACCCCCCTCTAGAGTCGCCTACCTGTTCTTCAAATAGGGATTTCCTTTGTCATCTGATGTCTGCCATGAGTTTCGATGATGACTAGGTTGCGAGGATCCGGGAATGCATCACGACTCCCACTTTCTCGGTCCTCATTCAGGGCACCCTATTTGGGTACTTCCAGAGCAACCGTGGACTTAGGCAAGGCGATCCTCTGTCCCCTTACATATTCACGCTTGTCATGGAATACTTCACATGCCTGATGGACATGGCAGTACATCGCGGGAGACTGGTTCCATTGTTCCGGAGGATTGACCACCCAGTTAACCACCTTATCTATGCAAACGATCTCTTGGTGTTCATCCAGCCATCTACGAAGGGTATGCGCACGATTGCAGAGATTATGGGAGAGCTGGAATCCCTTTCAGGCCTCCAAATGAACAGAGAGAAGAGCAGGGTATATTTTAGCTCCCTCTGTTCCCAGAAGGAGGAGCGGGCCGACGCGCTGGGGGTTGAGAGGAGTGATCTACCAGTCAAGTATCTAGGGATTCCTCTCACAGTTAATTATGCGCGGGATCAGGACTGCCATAGTCTGGTGGAGTTAGTCCAGAGGAGGGTTGAAGGATGGCAAGCCGCTGGTCTTTCCTTTGGAGGACACATCGAGCTGGTTAGATCGGTGATATCAGCTGTAGCTGTAACTCCTCTTCCCAAATTTTTTTGAAATATTTTATTTATTATTATATATTTGATTTAAATGGTGATTTCTAGATTTTATAAATAATTATTGGGTATTTTATTACGGTAGATGACGTTAGCCATAGTGGAGTTTTGAAGTATCAGACGACTAGGAATCATGGCACGGATAGTGCAGTGGCATGCCTTGACTAGTGCATCAGCCATGCCAAGGAAGACCCAGCCATAAGTGTGTCCTAACTAGGAAAACCAAGCCAAGTTGCGACTTAACCCCTACCGATGAATTAATTATTTATTAATTAGATATATTGATTTTAGATGACCCGATTGTACCAATTTAGCCCGAACTGGGCCCGAGCCAAATCCAAGCCTTGTAGCTATGTAGTGTGGCCAAAGACGACCATGTAGGCATATTTATGTGTGTACAAATATTTCCTAAATTATTTTAGGTATTGATGGGCATTTTTAATTATTTGATTATTTGTACAAAAATTGGTATTTTTATTATTAAATATTGTTTTACGATATTTGTACAATTTTCTGGACCCGGATAAAGGTGAGTAGTATGGATTCACCAAACCACCATTTAATTATTTTATTACTATTTTATTATTTTGTGGTGATTAAATAAATATATTTTATTGTTACTGAATCGATATTCTATTTTAGAAATTGGATAAATACTTTTATACTATTATATTGACGCATTTTGGATAAATATATGTGTACACATTTATAATTCATTTTCACATTTATATATACTAATTTTATATATACGTGCATATTATATTTAAGAATATATATAGTTATATAAGGTATATATATATATATATATATATATATATATATATATATATATATATATATATATATACTAATTTTAAAAAATATATATATATATATATATATGTGTGTGTGTGTGTATATATAAATATATTACATATGTGTGTATTTGTATGTATATATAAAAATATTATATATGTATGTGTATGAATATACATATATATATATTACTTGTGCTATCACAAATAATAGCAGCAGGCCGGGCCCAACTCCCCCAGGCCCACATTCCAGCTTAAACCGAGCAAACCCGAATCAAATACAGCTAATCCCCACAATTCCAGCTCAATATAGTGAGCCTTTTCATTAAACCGAGCAAACCCGAATCAAATCCAGACCAGCTGAGCAAACTCAGCTCTCCACAAAGCCAAGCCCACCCGAGCTAAACCCCTCTCGGTTTACAGGCGTCGACATATATAGATCGATAGAACTAGAGGGGTGGGGAGCAAACCGAAACCTAAAACCCTACCCCAGCATCACGCACGCAACCCAGGCCGCCGAAGCGCCGCCTCAGGCTGGCAGACGTGCGCGCGCGCAGCAGGAGGGGCACTGGTCGGTCGTCCGTGCGCACGAAACAGCGCAGCAAGCAGCAGCAGTAATGTGTCGAAACGTCTACTTCAAGGTACGATTTCCCCCTCATTTCTGAGTCCTTTTATGATCCGTAAATTGTTATGGAAAACCTATATAACCCTTTAGGAGTACTAGTAACTAGATTCGAGATTCCTCGGGGATTAGACTCAGAAAACCAATGAAGAAATCGACGGAAATAGCCATTCAAAAACAGGGTATAGCAATGCTAAGTACCCACTTTTGAAGAACGATTCCAATCTATTTAGTATCGGTTTAGAAAATCCATCTAAACAACATGGTAGACAACCTATCAGAGTTTGAAAACCTTCTATAAATTTCTATTTTCATTTAATACAGTTTAAGTTATTTGTATTCAAAAATCAGGAAAATCCATGTATAACAGTTTTGAAAAAACATGAAAACCCCTCGATACGACGTGCGTCCCGCCAATCCGGACGACGTAGTCGCGAACCGAAAGCATCAAAAGGTGCGTAACGGCTTCGTGGACGTGTGGGCCTTGACGGAATTCAAATTGGTCGCGTGTGCGCGACGAATTTGATGCGTATCCGTCAAAATTCACCGTATCGGCCTCTGTGCAAATTTCTCAATTACTTTGTGCACGCTCGTCAGATCGAGATGAAACTTACGCCAACAGGACCGTATCGTTTTTCTGGTCATGTATGCCACGTTTGGTCCAATTCTGAAACAGTTGATTGGATCGCAGTTTCGCGGACCTCACGATCCGATTCAACGGACGATTTTGTGCACGGCCTGCCGGAATCTAACTTTGGACATACGGTTGGGTTCGTATCGAAAAACCGGACCTGTTGACATGTAGTTTGACGACTTTAGAGACCATTGACTCTGGCACGCTTTTCGGTGTAAAGCGGGTCCAACAGCAGACAACGTTTTTGTCCGAAATTATCGTTTTGCCCCTGTGTCCAGAATTGGACTTAAAGACACGCAATCCTAGTTAATTTGGCTATTCTGAGAATGTTGGCAATATTTATTTCAGCTTTTGGAGACCGTGGTGATGATTTGGACTTTATGGCTTAGCAGTTGACTATATTCTGTTGGATCTACGTGCAACCCCCAGGCAAGTATACCTTGCCTCCCTCTACAGTTTTATTTACATGCATTGTATTTCATTTTCCAGTTTTGGTTGTTTATGGATATGTGCTTTTCGTTTTATATTCTTTTGAGTTGTTTTCATTGCATATAGCCGTGTTCATGTTTGGTCTTGTGGTTCGCACTTGGAGTTTCTCGTCGGTACCTTGCTTGAGTCGAGTCATAGAACGAGTACGTGTAATTGAATTGCTAAATCCTTGATATTGTTTCCTTGGCACCAGAGAGTCCACACTCAGGACGAGGGTGTTTTTCTTGATCTGTTTGCATCCGTGAGTCCACACTCGGGACGAGGATGTTGATTATTTGCACCAGAGAGTCCACACTCGGGACGAGGGTGTTGACTTGACTTGCACCAGAGAGTCCACACTCGGGACGAGGGTGCCTTGCCGTGAACTAACCAGAGAGTCCACACTCGGGACGAGGGTTAGTACTAACCAGAGAGTCCACACTCGGGACGAGGGTTAGTGTTTAGTTCAAACCCGTGAGTCCACACTCGAGATGAGGGTTTGGTTCTTCCATTGATCTCGTGATTATCGTTCATCCGGCAATTCATTTATGCGTAGTTGTTCTAGTGTTCATGTGTTCGTGTTCGTATTCGTAGTCATTTGTCGTGTTCCTGTTTTCTTGTTTATTTCTTGCGCATGATAAAACTGTTAGATAGGCATGTATATTATGTATCTTGCTATGTCCTCTGAGGACCTGATAATCTCTTCAGGTTTAGCGATTGCATGGAGTTAGCTAGTAGTTCTGGATGGTGGAGGATTTGCGGTTCTTGTGGGATTCAGGTATCATTATTACGTTTGTTATCCTTTCGTGCTCTACATTCCTTATCATGAGTTATCCTGTTTATTGATTCAGTTTAGAGACTCTTGTTATTTTCCTTGGAGTCTTATCGAACATATATGCTAGTGGGCTGCAGACCACGACCCATAATGTTCATTCATGTTTATTATTCTTGTTGTGGATTGAGATATAGATTGCATTGCCATGATTTGGCAGTAAACCATAGCCATGACAACGTTTACGTATTCGAGATGGGCTGGAGTCCGCTCGATACGTAGCTGGCTTGCTCATGAGCTAGCGTCCGAAAAGCGGGTGCGGGTTGTGACAGTGGCCTATTTTTGGCTACAATCCATCCTTCTTCCTATTGCCACTATCATGAAAGTGGAGCGAATTTGTGCAGACTTCATATGGAGGGGTGGTATGCATGCGGTATCCTGGGAGCAGCTTTGTCAGTCTAGAAAGGGGGGAGGAGTGGAGCTATGGCCATTGCTGGAGATCAGGGAGGCCTCGGCGCTGAAGCTGGCATGGAGATTCATCAATAGGGGATCCCTCTGGACTGACTGGATGCATAGCAGATATGTAAAAAATGGCAACTTCTGGGACTGTGCCACGGACAACAATCATTCTGTCTCTTTCAAGATTATTTTGAGGCAAAGGGGGTACTCAAATCTGCAATCTGAAGGATCATAAAGGATGGGGCTGGCACGGACCCCTGGCGGGATCCTTGGATAGATCGGCAATCTTTATTAGAGATCAGGAGAGTCTCGTCGCATCACGAGGACAGTAGGGGGCTGACTTGCCAACGTATTATTCATGATGGAGAGTGGAGGCCTGAGACCTACTGCTATACCGAGGAGCTGGGTGAGAGTATCAGTACTGTCGTCATTGATCCCGAATTATCAGCTGATCGGTGGATTTGGGAGCCGCCAGGAGATTCTACGGGGACTGGGCAGTTCCAATTTCGGAGCTGCTACAACCTCATTCGGCGCACTTATCCTCATAGTACGGACTATGAGTTCGTATGATGCAAGGGACTCGTCAAGAAGATGCAACTTTGTGTTTACAGGCTTCTTATGGGCCGCCCACTGACGAGGGACCGACTTGGTGCTTTTGGGGTTCCGGTTCCAGACCCTAAGTGTGTGATATGCAGTGTGGAGAATGAATCTATAGGGCACATTTTCTTTGAGTGTACCCTGTCATGGCAGATCTGATCTGAGCAAAGTAGGGTGCTGGGTGGATGTGACTCCGGAAAGCGGATTGGGGACATCATCATCGTGCTCCGAGATAGCAGAGGAAGAGGGCAGGACTGGTTCTGGACCGCCAGAGTTCGACTGTCTGCCGCTGTTTGGCATGTATGGAGGGAACGAAACCGTCGTATTTTCGAGGGGCTAATCACCCCTCCTGTAGGCATCCTCCATAACATTGAATTTGATGTAAATGTTATGAAAAACTGAAGAGTGGGAGTCCCACTATGATTGTATGTTGTAAGATTATTATGTTGCATTAGGAATAAAATTTACCTTTTTTCCAAATATATATATATATAATTTACCTTTTTTCCAAATATATATATATATAAAAAAAAAAAAAAAAAAATATATATATATATATATATATATATATATATATATATATATATATATATATATATATATATATATATAATTTTATTTTTCCTTCCAAAAGTTAGGTTTCACCGTGGAAGTTTTCTTTCGAAAAATACCCTTGCTTATATTACTAATTAAAAAGATTACTTAAAGTTAATAGGGGTAGTTAGGTAATTACGATAGCTATTTTTTATCTTTCTAAATAGTCTTACAAGCATACATAAAATAATATAATACTACTAATTTTCAGTCTTCCAGATGATCGTGCAAAGCACATATTTATACAAGTGGATATATAAATATATATATATATATATATATATATATATATATATATATATATTGGAAAAAGGGTAAATTTTATTCCAAAGCAAAGTAATAATCGTACAACATACAATCAAAGTGGGACTCCCACTCATCAAATCTCCATAACTTTTACATCAAATTCGATGTTATGAAACATGCCCACCAGAGGTTTGACCAGTCCCTCGAATATCCGACGGTTACGTTCCCGCCATACATGCCAAACTGAAGCAGCCAGACGAACTCTGGCGGTCCGGAACCAGTCCTCCCCTCGACCTCAACTATCCCGGATCACCGTGATGATGTCCCCCATACTCTTCCCGGAGTCGCATCCTCCCAACTCTCTACTCTGCGCCTTCCAGATCTGCCAAGCCAGGTCACACTCGAAGAAGATGTGTCTAACAGATTCTTGCTCCAGACTGCACAGCACACACTTGGGATCTGGGACCGGCACTCCAAAAGAACTCAACCGATCCCTAGTCAAAAGGCAACCCAGTAGGAGCTTGTAGATACAAAGCTGCATCTTCCTGGCCAGACCCTTGCACTATACGAACTCGTAGTCAGGGCTCTGAGGATAAGCACGCCGGATGAGATTGTAGCAACTCCGGAATTGGAACTCCCCAGTTCCCGGAGATGCTCCAGTCGGCTCCCAAATCCACCGATCAGCAGGCAAGTCTGGATCGATGGCAATAGTACTAATGATCCTACCCAGCTCCACAGTAAATCTATAAGACTCCGGCCTCCACACCCCGGCGCGAATGATCCGGCTACACTTCAGGCCCCGCCTGTCCTCCTGATGCGTCTGGACCCCCCCTGATGTCCAATAACGAGCGCCGATTAATCCAAGGATCCCGCCAGAGGTCCATACCAGACCTATCCTTCATGACTTTCCTGATAGCAGATTTAAGAATCCCCCTAAGACGCAGGACAGTCTTGAACGTGACGGAATGATTGTTGTCAGTAGCACACGTCCAAAAGTTGCCCTGCTTCACGTATCTGCTATGCATCCAAGCAGCCCAGAGTGACCCCCCATTGATGAATTTCCATGCCAGCTTAAGCGCGGAGGCCTTCCTAATCTCCAGCAACGACCTAATCCCCACTCCACCCTCCTTCCTGGGACGACAGAGTTGTTCCCAAGATATCGCATGTAAACCCCCCCCTCCCCCCCCCCCCCCGCCAAATGAAGTCTGCACATATCCGATCCACTTTCCTCACAGTGGCAGTAGGACGGAGGATGGATTGCAGCCAGAAATGAGCAACAGCCGTAATCACCGATCTAACCAGCTCGATGCGCCCTCCAAAAGATAATTCCGAGGCTTGCCACCCTTCCACTCTCCGCTGGACGAAGTCCACCAAACTTTGGCAGTCCTGATCCCGCACATAGTTGACCGTGAGAGGTACGCCTAGGTAGCGCATCGGAAGATCACTCCTCTCGATATCCAGCACGTCAGCCCGCTCCTCCTTCTGGGGACATAAGGAGCTGAAGTACACCCGGCTCTTCCCCCTGTTCAACTGAAGGCCCGATAGGGAATGCAACTCTCTCATAATCTCTGCAAGCGTCTGCATACCCGCCGTGAAGGCTGGATAAACACCAAGAGATCATCAGCATATATGAGGTAGGTGACTGGGAGATCCACCCTCCGGAACAATAGGACCAGCCTCCCTCGGTGCACTGCTAAGTCCATCAGGCATGTGAAGTATTCCATCACAAGCGTGAACAGGTAAGGAGACAGGGCGTCACCTTGCCTCAGCCCACGATTGCTCTGGAAGTACCCATAGGGGATGCCCTGGATAAGGACAGAGAAAGTGGGGGACGTGATGCACTCCCGGATCAGAGCAACCCAGTGGTCCCCAAAATCCATGGCGGACATCAGATGGCAGAGGAAGTCGCGGTTGACCATGTCATACGCCTTCCTCAGATCCAGTTTCACGCATGCCTTCTCCCCTCCAGGTTTGCTAAAGCCCCTCACCATCTCATGAGCTAGGAGACTGTGCTCAGCAATCGACCTCCTCGTGATAAAGACAGCCTGGTTCGAAGATACCAAGTCCTGCATGATCCCCTCCATCCACCGGCACATAAGGTGCGTAATTATCTTGTAAAGATAATTACAGCACGCAATAGGTCTGAAGTCCGCCAGCGCTGTCGCTCCCTCCTTAGACACCAAGGTCAGAAAGGTGTGGTTCAGCTCTTTCAGCAGCTTCCCTTTGGAGAAGAATTCCTGTACTACCTCCAAGACCTGATGCTACAGAGTGTCCCAGTGGCTTTTGTAGAACCCACTGCTAAAACCATCCGGTCCGGGAGCCTTGTTGGGATCCGCCTGCTTGACAATAGCTTCCACCTCCTCCAATGTAACAGGGGCAAGAATAATGCTATCCCCATACGGAGTCATTAATCTCTTCGTAACTATCTCTGGGAACACAGACAGGTAGTCAGTCTGGAAATATAACTCATATTAGTACCTGACCGTCTCGCCCTGGATCGCAACCGGCTCCCCCACAAGATTGCCATCCACATCCAGCAGCTGGTGGATGTGATTCCTATGCTGTCTGGTCCGAATGACATCATAGAAGAACTTGGAGCACCGGTCGCCGTCCTTGAGCCAGGAGCATTTGGCCCGCTGAGTCGTGCTAATCTCCTGCTGCAGCCGCAAGATGTTGACTTCTTCGATCAGTTCTTCTCTCTAGCCGCCAGGTCCCCATTGAACATGTCAGCTTGCATGTCTTGCTGGATAGCCCGCAACTCCACCTCCTTCTCTTCTAAGGAAGTCTTAGGCAACCCCTTCACCCAACTGCGAAGAACCTGCTTCGTGGCCTTGAGACGACGAACCAAGCGGAACTGAGCCGTCCCCTCCTGACCGCTAGTAAGCCCCTCTGAGACCGCCTCCAGATAGCCCTCCGAGAGATACCAACTGTTGTTGTACCTGAAAGGGAATGATCGCTCGTCCCAGCAGCCAGGCCCTCCACCGAAGTATTGGAGAAATGTCGGAACCATTCTCCATTGCCTAGAGCTCGATCAAGCTGACACGCAACCCTGTTCCGGATTGCTTTGTTATGCCAAGTCCAGATGAAGCCAGAGCGAGACAATCCCTGGAGCCCCGCCTGGAGGAGACATCTCTGAAAATCATAAAGGATAGAGTCTGGAACTGGCTGACCGCCCACCTTCTCCCCTCGGTGCAGAAGGGCATTGAAGTCCCCGAACATAAGAAGAGGAAGAGCCGACGAATCTGCGACAGCTGCCACAAGGGAGATGTCGCTCCACAGGGACTCCCTTCTCCGTCTGTCGTTGTGGCCGTAGACCGCCCCCAGTAGGAAACGAAATCCACCCTTGTTCGAGAAGGAGATGGTAATCAACTGCTCAGTCATCAAGATCAAATCTCCATCCCAGCTCTTCGAGTTCCACCTAACCCAGATTCTGGCCATGTCACACATAGCCATGTTGTGCAGTTTGGCCCAATGGGATGGGGTCCGCCGAGCAAGAGTCTTATCACCTTTGATCTTGGTTTCAAATAGAACAGAGATGTCACATTTCTCTCTGTGAAGCACCCCACAAATCTCTCTCCACCTCCCTAACGAACACGCCCCCCTCACATTCCAGGCGATAATAGCCATTAATTAATGAGAGGTTGGGTCCCCTGGAAAACACCCGGATCGGCACCTGGGGGGTGTGCCACATCTGTCGCTAACATATCCTCCTCCATCCAAGTCGAGATGGCCTGCTGGAGAACGGTCTGAGAGAGCACCAAAGCCCAGGCAGGATTGTCCACACACACCGCCTCCTCTCTGTCAGTAGGATGCCCCCCTCCCTGGAGGGGCCATCACTCAGCGGCCCTACAGCACGTCTCTTCCTACAGTAAACCTGCCCCTCAGCCGATCCGCCACCCCCTCGCTCCTCGATCTCCGACGCCACCATGCATCTGGTAACTATACTACTCTGCCCCGGGCAAGTGGTCAACGCCCTACTCGTGGAAGCAAGCTGGGTAGAGACAATGATGCTCATCCCACCATCACTCGCTGGACGGGTATCCTCTCCCGCTAAGACCTCCTCACCATTGTCAACTCGGTAATCCATGTCACTGTGTGAGTCTGGAGCCTCACTCAAGGCAGTAGTAGGCTCCACCTGCGGACTTTCCGCCGTACAAGCACTGGCCAGATGCCCGAAGCAGGAACAGCGTGAACAGGTAGGTAGGACCCATTCGTATTCCACCTTCTGTGTAAGTACCTCTCCAGAAGGAATCTCATATTCCACCACCTTCGGTAGCTCCCCCCAGCCCGAATCTCCACAAAAATCCTGGCGTACATTAACCTCGACCGGAAGGCCGTAGCTTCATCCGCCTTGATCGGGATGCCCACCAAGCTCGCCAGACGCATCAGCAATGGTATACTCCAGAACCGGACAGGGAACTCAGGGAAGCAAATCTATACTGGTATGGCATTCAAAACTTTCCTCTCACATCGAAGCTCCGGGGTCCATTCCTTTAGAATGATAAGTCTGTCGTCGAACGTCCAGGGGCCGCCCTGGAGGATCCTAGCGACATCCTCCGCAACCCCGAACTTCACATAATAGAAGCCGTTCTCGCGAGCAAAGAACTCCATACTTCCCTTAGGCTGCCAGACCCGTGCTGCATAACCCCGGATCTGTCCATAGAACGGCTTGTTGCCTAGGACGTACAAGACCAAAGTGTTCTCCCGGTATGCTGTCACCTTCTCTACCTCCTCCGCAGGGAACGAGGCTCGAAAACCCCTCCCTGCCTTGATTGGCAGTATATACTACATCGAAGTGGGAGTTTTCGGCCCCACATGTTTGCAGATGTCTGCCCAAGATCGTCCAGCCGAGCGAGGAAACGCCCCCTGTGGCTTGGGAACACCCTCCGGAGGGGAAGCCCCAGACCCCTGACCGCCGAGATCCACCGCCTTACTCTTCCCCTTATCCGTCGCGGTCGCCTTGGGCCGCCAGCCTACTGATCTCCCGGCAGACGCCACAGGGCCACGAGCCGATGACCGCACCCCTGAACCTCCCTGACGTCTATCAGCCGGGAGGCGATCCCTAATATGGCCCTGTTCTCCTCCACCCTTCCCGCCGGTCTTTGCCACATGACGACGTGTAACCGTAGTCCATCCTCCTCCCTCCATCTGGACCCCCTGGGAACCAGATCATGCTCCAAATTCGAAAGTCGGGGAGTTGGGACCACCCCGCAAGATCCGATCCCCATCTGATCCCCTCGCCGGGGCTGCCGTCAACGAACCCGTCTCTCCCGTCCCCCTCCCACCGCCGGGGGATGCGCCACCGCCTACCACGGATCCGGGGGGTCCGCCTGACCCTCCCGCTGCAGAACCCGCCCCTCCCCCGTGGCCTGGGGGGCGCCGCCGCTGGCCTGGGGGGGGTGCCCACCCCTCCCCCTTCTTTTCGATCTTCCTCCCCCTACCGGCGAGAGGGTCTGGTGGCCGCGGGGGGGGGGGGAACCCTAGCCCGAGTTTGATGGTCGCCATCGCTTATATATATATATATATATATATATATATATATATATATATATATATATAATAAAGCTTAAGAAATTAGTATCTCATCTAAATCATCTCATGGGTTAACCATGAGAGACATTGGTAAAATCGGAAAGGTCGGTGTACTCTGTTGTATCAAACTCATATGATGAGTGCAACTAGTCTCCTAAGTTGCTGGTGTAGTTGACACCATAGCGAGTATGGGTAATTAGTTAGTTGAAGAAGTTCACTAAACACACACCAACAAAAGAATTTGTAATGGATTAAGTATGCTAATGTCAACAGTTGTGTCCTTTATATCAGTAGTGCAAGTAGTCTTCGGACATGAGGTCATTAGAGATATGAGTGTGTACCTAGACTTTAACTATGTATCTTTAGCAAACCCAAAGGTTGCGATGGTCATAAGATTAGGTTAGTGAATCACTCATGAAGATAGTACATGACTAATAATGAATTGGCCACTCCTAGCATATGATGAGGAGTGTAATGTCTTATGCAATCTGAAACGTTACACTTAAAAAAAATCCTTGGCCAAGGTGAATTGTGAGTAGAGGCCTACTCCGTACACGAGTGTTCAAAAGACGAGATTGAGACACGTAGTTATTACGATGAATATGACCTAACATGTTATCTGTATCATAAGTCTAGTCGAGACGTAGTTTGACAGAAAGATTGAATTGCACAGTAACATAGGTAGGTACTTGAGTAGATGCTACAAACCTTCTCACATCATATGAGGGCCTTGACATATTGTTAGGTGTCAATCTAGGTAAATAGAGAGAGATTCCAATGAAAGTTGTTCAGGAATCTACAAATAGAGTATAATAGGATTTGTTATACTCTTCGTGTATCGGATCGTTTTGATCCATTGCGGCCATTGTGGTATTGAGCCTAATGGGTCACACACACCAGTTTGTCGGTTATATACAACATACTCGGGTTCGAGTTGGGTTCAATAGTGATTGGCCCATGACGATTGACTTGGGTTCAACCATGTTGACTTGTGCTAGCACATATGTCAAATTGATGACGACTTAGTCAAATCCTAATTGATCACATAAGAAAACTTGTGATTGGCAATCCTAATTCAGAATGGATGTATCTAAAGTGTTGTAGGAGAGTCTAGAATCGTCTACAGGTTCTAGAAAAATAAAAAAGTGAGATTGGAATTAGGATTCTTACTCACACTAATTAGGATACCAAAGTATTTATCAAGATACCCTTGCCAAAACCTATAAATATAGGGGCCAGGGTTGCTGAAATCATATCAATATTACTTGGCCACTTTCATACAAAGCTCCAACAAGTAGCATCCCTAATTTCCTCTCCCATCCCCTCAAACCCCAAGCCGATTTCCTGCAAGCTTCCCCCGATTGGAATATCACCAGCATACCGTCGATATACTGCCAAATCCCGATCAGTCTACACCAACGCAAAAACAGCAGAGATAGCAACGCAAAAAAGTTGCATTGTGGAGCCGTTTCAAGGAGGATCTTCGGGACAACCATAGGTTCATAATTTCAGTATACGCAAAGGTATTCTTGGCTTGAATCGTCCTATAGTTGTCGTGCTCGTATTAGAAATTAAACATGTGTTTAGACGTCGATTAAGGTATACCAATAAACCCTAATATAGGTAGTTTAGATTAATTAGAATTCTCATATAAAGTAAATTCATAATTTGAATATCACGTGTATGATGTCCTTTGAGATATTATATCAAGAACGTGTGAGTCCATGCGATGAATCGGTATGGTAAGGACATTTGTCGAATTAAAGCTCAATCGTGCCTCATGAGATGAGCGTGGTGATAAAAATTCATCGATAAATTAGATTTATCATAAACTTAGATCAATCATTAGATCATTTGTAGACAGATATGTGCATCGGATGCGTAGTACAAACATGAAGGGGTTCGTATGGAGTGACTATCATGATGTATCGAAAAAGTTTTACGCATGACCGAGAGTCGCCACTAGACGTAATGTCATACAAGCCTAAATTTGCGCTTGTACAAGGCGGAACGAAACACAGTCAGTAGAACATCTCAAATACATATCATCGCAGCGAATAGAAACAAAATTCGATCTTTCCAAAAAATCTTAACCACATGCACGATTTTAAATCACAATCCGATATTTTTGAAAATCTTATCACTCACCTCCGCAATACTCTAAGACAATCCCACCACAATAAATCAATCCGACCATTCCATACACAATCTTGTCCTTCCAACCGTAAACAATCTTTCAACATCTCCAAGAACCAAATCACTACCCAAACTTATCTCTCAATCTCGCCACCTCAGTATCCATAATAATACAATCGACCTAGGCAACTCTCTTAAGAGCATCCTATCGATTCTTAACGCTCAACATTGGGACGTCCGCTTAACCACTAGGCTAGCAACTCACAATTTGCACTCAAGCACCGAGATACCTATCTACCACTGACAACCAAGAATCCATTGCACTCATCTCCATCATAGAGCCAAACCTTATTCAGCAATCTAAGGAATTCTACCTAAACTTAGGACAAACACTTCTAACTTAAAACATCTAGAAAATCAACTCAGACCAACTTGCTAATATCAGCATCATCAAATCCAAAGGTCCAAGTCCATCGAGCAAAGTCGCTATCTATGGTCAATCCGTCCAACAATCAGCATCGACAAATTCATAATCGACAACAACAATTCAAACAACTCTTATAGTCCAAGTCCTCAAACCAGTACGGTAATTTCTACAATTCTTAAGTGGAAACTCATTCACCAAATCACAATTCATAAATCTCAATCGTCGATTCATTAATCATACTTATTTTCAATTTTAATTCAACTCGTACACAATCTCCAAGCATCAAATTCACTTTATATAATCAGTATCATCTTACAATCAATCCATAAATCAAGACAATCCTTGCAGTCACCATTCGTTTCAAGCATACAATGCATTCCAATTAAGTTATAGGTCGACACAAATTTTCCATAATCCATCAAATTCATCACTCTGAATCGATCCCATCAATCACCAAGAATTCCAATCACCGACCAAGCCGAGTCAAACTAATATTCATTCATGTCACTCATGGTCATCTATCAGATTCATAAGAAACTTCAATACTATCATTCAATCCATCAACAATCCATAAGCTAAAATCCATCATCCATCATAGCAACATACATCAATGATTTCAATACTCAACACAAGCATTGTTCATCCAACTAGAATATTCCCGAGTCATCGTCTATCAATTTTTGATATCCTCAATATCATCCATTATATGCATAACTATAAAATATCCATTCTCTAACATCAAACTCAATGCTATCATCAAAATTCGCTACAATATTAATTGTGTCCACACTCCATATTAAATCAACAATGGGCTATCTCAATTTATCGAGCAATACAATTCCTAAATACTTAGAATCATTCTCATATCCTCCAAACAAACTTTTCTTTGCACTACTAAGTCATCGCACTTAACTCACAATTCAATCCGATAGATTCAAACTACAGTTCAATACACATTCCATATCAATTCTCAATGTTCTTTGATTGTTGAAGAATCTATTAATGTTACTTTTGATTTGTTTAACAATCAAGTACAGAGTGATTGTGACAATGAAGATGTCGAGACAACATCCAACAAGACCCCTGAAGATACAGCAATTGGTGTAAGCAATCTGGAAAGTCTGCCCAAGAGGTTGTGATTCACTACTAACCATCCAGAGAACTTGGTTATAGGTAATGTATCTAAGGGAGTAAGCAATAGCTCTGCAAGTAAGGATATTATTGCAAATATAAATTTTATCTCGCAAATAGATATTACATGGAGATATTGATTTGCATTTTGTTGATACATAACATGAGCTAGCAGACATATTTACTAAACCTCTATATGAAGATCGTTTCAATTTCATTCGTCGGGAATTAGGTATTCTGGATTTGGATGCTACATGATGATATTGCACTTATTCTTTGAAAATTGCTATTTGTTAAAGTATGAATCATTGTTGGAAATACGCCGAAAGGGTCCTTCTGCCATACGGGTATAAATAGCTCGAAGCGACACGGTACTTAAGTGTTTTCGGACCACCGCTAGCTGGGAACCGACCCTTACAGCCAATCCAAAGTGATCAACACTTTACAAATGACTTTTATTAAAGTTTAATGGCAAATATTATTTGGTTCTAGAATCATAGGAACCGAAATTCGGACCGAACTCGGTCCTCTTGTTTCCGGATTGCTGCGAAAATTTGGACCCTAATTCTTATTCCTATCAATTTTCCAAAAACTATCATGAAGTCTATGCTCCTCGCAAAGAAGAAAGGACAATATCTTCCATATGCCATGATATTACCTATAGTATTTCAGCTTTATCACATACCTATTGATGCTTGTCCTTGTCCTTGTCCTTGTCCTTGTCCTTGTCCTTGTCTTCCTTGTCCCGCCTATCTTTCCAAATCTCGTGAATCTGTTTGTCCTCCACCATCCATTCCACTCACAACCTCTGATTCGTCTTCCAGTACTCATGGTTTACCTTCTTCTGCTCCTACTACATTAGCATCTCTTGAGACTTTCATCAAAGACAGATTCCAGATGCTTGATTTTTATACTACTTTGCAAGCTCAGGCTATTAGCATTACCCTTGTTGATATTCAGTGGAGTCTTGCACATGCACCGAGTAGACCCTTTCCTCTCATACGTCATCCACGCTACTTAGGATATCGGAATGATGACTCACTTGTTCAGCGGTATTTGGATCTAGCGGATGCTTTCTATGATCCAGATTGGACTATTGATGACCACACTCCTGGTGACGATCAGTAGTTGCTACTCTATGAGGATTGGAGTTCTTAGTTTTGTTTGTTGCGAGCTATAATTTTCTTAGTTTATATTTATGCACCACCATATAGTTGTATTTCTTTATCAGACTATGTAGTTTATTTATTTATGCACTACTATGTTTTTTATCTGCACTATCATGTAGTTTTTCATTATTTATGTCATTTATTATTTCCAAGGTTAAATGCTCATGAACTTTTTCTGTTAAGAAATTTATTTTGATATTACTCTGTTGGTTGGATATTTCTCACCCTTTGTGGCTTCTTTATGTGTGTTTTCTTTATTTTGTTATCAATTCACTATTAGGGGGGCTATGATATCACTTCGATGAAATAAGAAAGGGGGAGAAGTGCTGATCTGATTTCTACTATATGTCTGATTTCTTCTATATGTCGTGCATCGATTGCGGGGAGCTGTTTACAACATCGAATAAAGTCATATCAGTCACAGTTTGTTAATTATCAAAATGAGGAAGGTTGTTGGCCCAAATAGTCATGGTCAAACTGATTTTGATAAATAATCAAAACTCTAACTCGATATATCACGAAGTCCCTGCTACTTCCTTAGAGAAATGATCTCAGAAGAAATAATCTAAGAAGATATTATCTCAGAAGAAATGATCTCAAGTCTGTGTTGGTCTTTGTATTTTTTTATGTATTTTCACTTTATTTTAGTATAGGACATATGTATATCGAGTTACGCTTGGCAACTAGATGGCACTCGAATCCACTCAAATAAGCCAATCCAAAACCAAATCAAAACCAAAAAAATCCAAAATTCCTAAAACTCAACATTCTGGATATTGAGTGACAGAACTCGGCCAGAGTTCGTTCTCCAACCGAACTCAGTCAGTCAAAACCAGAAACCCTAAATTGCTCAATCTTCCTGAAGATCAGGCTCCAACGTTCGATTTTTTGAACGTTAGGAAACCGAACTCAGTCCACAAAAAGCCTATATATAGATGATGAATATCCCAAACCAATTCACTCATTCACTTTCAATCTTCTTATCTCTTAGATTTAGAGCCTCAGCCTTCTCATCTCCAAGAAAACTCTTTTAGCTTCTAAGTGCCAAGTGTGATCTCAGTTCGAAGTGTTCAAGGGTTGTAAAGCTTAGTTTTCCAAGTTACGATCAGTGTTCTAGAAATTGGCCTATGCGACCGCTGGCCGCACCGAAAAGGCCCTAGGCGGTCAGCCTAGGCACTAGACGGGCCTAGGCAGTCCTAGGCGGCCCTATTTAAAATTTCAAAAAAAAAATACTCGTGGTGGTGCTGCTGTTGTTGCTAATGGCGGTGGCGGTCGTGGTGCTGCTGACTGCGGTGACGGTCGTGGTGGTGGTGAAGGCGGTGGTGGAGAGAGGGAGGAAAGGGAGAAGAGAGAAGAGGAGGAGAGGAAAGGAAAGGAGAGCAAATGAGAAAAAAATTTGATGAAATGATGAGAGGGAAAGGAAAGGAGAGGGAATGAGAGAAAAAAAAATATTTTTTTGATGAAGTGATGGCTTGAACCGTGAACTCCCTACAACCGACTCACTACTTATACACAACATGCTAACCAACTTCTCACCTATGAGTTATGTTTACATATGACATATACATGTATATATGGTATATCCACACACACACACACACACATATATATAAATCAGTTCGGCGCCTAGGCGATATTTAGAACACTGGTTACGATTAAGTTCGTTGTCTGAAGTCAGCGAGTCCTTCGGATCTAAGCTCATGGTTGTTGAAGAAAAGCCTTCAGATCAAAGCTTGTGGCTGTAAGAAGTCGACGTCCCCTTCGGATCAAAGCACGTGGTGTAATTGCTATTTGTTCAATAGTGGATTAACATCGAGCAAGAGTTCTCGAGACGGATTAGTCCTCCACGAGGGAAACCAGTATACATTGCGGTGTTTGCGTTAGTGACTTCTTACTTTGTCTTATTTCCATACTTGTTTATTTTATAAGTTGGTTGGCAATCTTTGACTGACCCTCAATCTTTGACTCACCACCATCCGTCACTTTGTCTCGACGAACCGAATCCTCAGTATCCCTTAAAGCACCTAGAAGCCCCTCCTTAGCAAGTTCTCTATGATCCACCTCATGTCGAGCACCCCTTGAGCCTCCATCCGGTGTCTGTGGCCTACCTGTACAGTTCAGCGGCTTGAGCCTGTACATGCCACAACACAAATCTCCCCGAGCCAGCTATTGAAATTTCAAATTTAAATATTTTGAACTTTGAAATTTGAAATTTCAATGTTCTAAAATCCAAATCCAATTTTAAAAGTTAAAACCCAAACAACATATCCATAATACAACTAAGTATAAAAAATCAAAAAATAAAAAATAAAAAATTGAACGGCTGCACATAGACGAATAGGCACGCCTAGGCGCCGAACATGCCCAAATAAGGGCGAACAGGTACCTAGCAAGGCCGAACAGGGGTTCCAGTGCGGCGGACAGCCTCCTAGCGCCTAGGCGCCACCTAGGCCGAAATTTAGAACACTGATCAAAAGAACATCTCAAGTGCTCAAATATGCACCAAATGTTGCTTAAATATGCATACAAGGATGCCAAATTTAGGGAGATGAGCTTCAGTTGTTTTTGCTTATAACCAATCCGTTCAGTCTGTGTGACCTTGTAATGGCAAACAACTAACCAACATGCAGATGTGCTATGGAGTGTTTATGTATACCTATACCATTGTTCTTAAAGATAAGAGTAAAGCCTTGTGTGCACAGAAATATACCTCTTCAAACTGAAGATATATGTTGCGCTTAGAAAGAAGGGAAAATTTTGCAGAAACCAGCAGCGTTGCACCTTCTTGTTCCTGTCACAAAAACAAACACATCTAGTCCATTACTAACTGAAAGTATGACACGTCGTGTTCAGATTACATCACTTCTATTTATTAATGAGATAAAGATTACAACTTAAGATTTATTTAATAATCAGATAAAATTCATTTTATTAATAGTTTATGACTGTTAGAAACATCTTCAGAAATAAGAAAATCAAGAACATGAATATGAAAGAAGATACCAGCAGTATAAATGTCGTTAGATCCGAATTTGAACAATATGTTGGGAAAGAAGCGCGGAAACATTTCCCCAAACAAGAGAGTACCTGCAAGAGAACCGAGCAATACAACGTACGAACCAAACACCAAACACAATCCACGCAAACACAGAGAATTTTTGACGTGAAAAATCCTTCCGGGAAAAAACCACGGGACGATCGGAGTCCAACCCTTGAGAAGCCTTCACTACTGAAATAAAGGAGTACACCCTCTACAAACTTCTCCGATCCAATACGGATTCCCACAACACTTGGAAGCAAGAATAATTGATTACAAGGCTACGAAGAACAAAGACGACGAGTAGAGATTACCCGAACACGATCCTCCTTCGAAAAAGGCCTTCAATCCTCCTTCTCTCCCAAAGTTGCAATGGCACTCTTGCCTCTTTTCTCTCTATTTTCTTCAATGTTGTGTTGTGATTAGGGTTAGAAAAAAACCATGTATAAACCCCCTAATCCGCAGTAAAACCTAGACCGTAGGATACGATCCAACGGTATAAAAATAGCCTGAAATCAGCCTCAGCCCGTCGACACAGAGTTCGGCCTGAACTCTGTGTTTTCATGACAGAACAGTTCTGGAACCAAGGGGGCAGAGTTCTGTCACGCCCCGATCCCGCAGAGTCCTTTCGTCCTCGCTTCGGACTCTTTTGGGACCGTTCGTCCTCACTAAGGCGTGATGCCGTACAAGCCTAAGTTGCACTTGCACAAGGCCAAGACCTGAAGCAAGACAAGATAGACAAGGTTGACAATACGCAGCGGAACGTATCGCAGATAATTGAAGCAGCAGCGGACATATTTCAGAATATAAGCATAGAACACAATGGTAACAAGAAACAATTTTCTTTATTGATTTCATTTGAACAGATTACAATGCTCTCATTTCTCTCTGATACAATATTACATTCTCTCGGAACATTACAGATTACAATAATCCCGTTCCCATACATTACATCCCTTTATATACAAAACCAACTCTTGCAACAGATGTCCATCTCTTGGCATCTCTTCTGATTTCTGGCTCCTGAGGATGAGGCTCGGACTATCGCTTCGGACTATCCTTCTCGATGCATAGTGCACCTGTATGCAGACTGATGGTGGGGTCAGTATATCAGCATACTGGTGAATTGTGAACAAAGAGCTACATTTGTCTGAAACGATCACTGTTCAATTAGTGAGAAAATGTTTCTTATGATGTGATCTTGCTAGTTTTACCTAGATTCATTCCATGCATATAGAGTCAGTTTACATTCTTTTGAAAACACATCTTTTAAAAGCCAACATTTCATTTCATCTCAAGCATACAAGGGACTAATCAATTCAAGCACGATGTGTATTCATTTGTGCAGTGCGCAGCGTGTTTCATGAGCATATTCATTTCTTTGATCAAGCAATTCTTACGGACAAGTATAAGCACGATATCATATATTTTCTTTGATTCAAGACATTCTAGGGGTCAGATTACAAGCATGATATTACATCTTTTCTTTAGTGGAACATAGCACTTCTTGGTAACAGATTAATCTCTTCAAGTAAATTCATGTCAAAGACTTAAGCAGTACATATGTATCACTTTTCAGTGATTCTTACCATAGCCGACCGTCCATCCCTGCACAAGACAAGGATTAGCATAATCATTATAAACCAACATTGCCATTCCCTGTTCGTCTCTACATCGTTAGCTCTTAACAGAACATATGATAGACACATGCAGACCGATTGGCAGCTGTGACTCTCCGGTTCAGCTCTGCACCAACCAACACCTATCTATATGATGGTCCATGGGAAACCCATGATTAGCCGCTGTGACTCTCTTGGATTCAGCTCGTCGCTAAGGACTCAGATCGACTCCCATTTTCACATGGAGGACCTAATCTCTCCTAGGCCGAGTGGTCCAGGCGCCCCCAGATCCACCCGAGAGACAAATTTTCCTTGTTAACAAGTTGTCCTAGACCACATGCATGCTCTAGCAGGATTCTATCAGATGAGACAAATTTGTGATCAGATGTACGACATGTTCTTTTCATGCCTTTGCAGATATACGACACGTTCAATTCGTGCCTTTCTTTTATTCAGGTCAACATGTACAAGTCCGTCTGTACATGTCTATAATTCTCAAGCAATACTTAGCAACAAGCAATGATCAAGCATTCAATTCGATTCATTTGTCTTCTCTTATCATAACAAGCATGACAAGCACGATATCATATATTTTTCTTTTGTTCGAGCAACTGTTAGGGTCAATGACAAGCATCAATTCAGTTCTTATTAGCAGGCAACGAGTCTTCTTATTAGCATACAGATTATTTCTTTTCTTGTTCTTAGCATGGCAACATGTGAAATCTCTTATAAGCATACTCAATGATTAACCATCTTGTTATTAACAAATAGTATTCAATCAAAAACTCAGATTCTTAAGGCGTAAGCGAATCAGCAAATGAGACTTCGTCCACTCACCCAGATTAATCGTCTTCTGTTGCAGAGCCAGCAATCCGATCTTTCTGTTTATCTAGTGCCTTCGCGGAGTGGGGCACTACAAGTTCAGCCAGAATGTCTCACTTGTTCCATAAAGTACTCTGGTAGCTCCCGAACTTCTTCGTCTCCGAATGGCCTCGTCACCTTTCCGAGCTTCTCTGACACACAGACGGCGCTCGTCGCACTCCGGGGTCTTCTCCACATAGGTTGGGAACCCCACCCACTCCAATATTTCTCCCCCTTCACAACTATGTGGAGGAGGTCATCATCCCAACGATTTGCCTGCAGAACTCAAACTTTCTTCACCGTAGAATCTTGGTGAACATATCTGCTCTGTTATCATCTGTATGAACCTTCTCAAGCTCTGCGTCCTTCTTCTCAACCACATCCCGTATCCAATGATACCGAGTCTCGATGTGCTTGGACCGGCTATGAAAGGTCTGATTCTTCACAAGGTGAATAGCACTTTGACTGTCGCAAAGCAAAGTATACTGCTGTTGCTTTAGCCCCATTTCCTGCAACAGTTTTTTCATCCACAGCAACTCCTTGCAAGCCTCCGTCGCCGCAATGTACTCTGTCTCTGTCGTCAACAAGGCAACACAATTCTGCAACCGCGACTGCCACGATACCGCTCCTCCAGCAAACATTATCACATAGTCCGAAGTCGATCGCCTCGTGTCTACATCTCCAGCCATATCAGCGTCGGTATATCCAACCAGCTTCGGCTCGTCACCACCAAAAGAAAGTCTCCAATCGGAATTGTCCTGAAGGTATCGTAGAATCCACTTAACCGCACTCCAATGTACCCTTCCAGGATTTGAAAGATACCTGCTAACTGTGCCAACTGCATGAGCGATGTCTGGCCTTGTACACACCATAGCATACACAAGACTTCCTACAGTTGAGGCATATGGAACCCGCTCCATATCTTCTTTTTTGTCCTCGGTAGCTGGACACTGCTCCTCAGTAAACTTAAAGTGAGCCGCAAGAGAGCAACTCACTTTCTTCGACCCGTCCATCCCGAAACGCTGAAGTACCAGGTGAATGTACTTCTTTTGGAACAAGTGTAGCAGCTTGGACACTCTCTCTCTCTCGGCTGATCTCCATCCCAAGAATAGTCTTTGTTGCGCCCAAATCCTTCATAGAGAAGGTCGCGCCCAGTTGGCGCTTCAACTCCGTTATCCTAGTGGCATTCCGACCCACTAATAGCATGTCATCAACATAGAAAAATAAAATGATGAAATCATCCTCAGCAAAGTACCTCACAAATACACAATGGTCCGACGTCGTTCGTACATAACTATGCTCCCTCATAAATGACTCGAACTTCCTGTACCACTGTCTCGGAGCCTACTTCAGACCATACAAGCTCTTCCTCAACCGGCAGACCAAATGTGACTTGCCCTTCTTACAGAATCCCTCTGGCTGCTCTATGTATAACTCCTCAAGATCACCGTGGAGGAATGCTGTCTTCACGTCCATCTGCTCGACCTTCAAGTCGAAACTGGCTGCCAAAGCTAGCACCACCCGAATAGACGACTGCTTGACGACTGGCGAAAAGATCTCATCATAATCCACGTCTTTCCGCTGACCGTAGCCTTTAACTACCAGCCTCGCTTTGTATCGAGGGAGAGTAGCATCATCCGTCTGCTTCACTCTAAACACCCATCGATTTTTCAAAGCCTTCTTGCCTTTGGCAACTGCACCAGCTCGTAAGTAGAATTGGCGTGTAAGGAACCCATCACCTCCTGCATAACCTGCATCCGCTCCTGCCTGTGTTCGTCTTCCATAGCCTCTCAAAACTTTCGGACTCTCCTCCGTCAGTCAGTAGCACATACTCATCCGATGAGTATCTCGTAGATGGTCGACGCTCTTTGTCGCTCCTCAATGGAGCCACTGGTGCTGGCTGTATACCAACAGCCTCCTCCCCTTCAGGAACTGCCTCTCCGGCATGCTCATCCTCCTGCGGGACACCCTGACCACCATCAGCAGACTGATGATCAAGGTTGGAAACAACTCCATGTACTGGCTCCCCCATAACTGGATCCTCTGTGATGTCCTCTAGAAACTGCTCCAAGCGAAATGACTCTAACTCAGGCAATTCCTCAGCCTCAGAAGGTGTCTCGGAATCCTGAGTGTTGGTCATAGTCTGATCCTCAACGAATACCACGTCCCTGCTTTTGTAGAGCTTTTTTTCCACTGGGTCGTAGAGTCTATAGCCAAACTCATCCCGACCGTAGCCGACAAAGACGCACCGCCTCGTCTTCGGCTCAAGTTTGGACCTCTCATCTTTCGGTACATGCACGAAGGCCTTACAACCAAACACTCGCAGGTGATTGTATGACGGCTCTTTGTCGTACCATACTTTGTCAGGTATATCACCCTACAAAGGAGCACTATGAGTTAAATTAATAACATAAACAGCTGTGCGAAGAGCCTCACCCCAATAACTGCCTGGCAAATTTGCTTCTGACAGCAAACACCGTACCCTCTCTATCAGTGTCTTGTTCATGCGTTCTGCTACACCATTGAGCTGAGGTGTCTTGGGCGGAGTCTTCTGATGTCGTATCCCTTGCTCTCTGCAATAAGCATCAAAGGGACCAATGTATTCGTCGCCGTTGTCTGACCGAACACATAATAACATCTTGCCCGTCTCTCTTTCAACAGAGGTCTGAAACTCTTTGAAAGTGGACAGCACCTGATCCTTGGTCTTTAAGGCATAGACCCAAACCCTCTCTATCAGTGTCTTGTTCATGCGTTCTGCTACACCATTGAGCTGAGGTGTCTTGGACGGAGTCTTCTGATGTCGTATCCCTTGCTCTCTGCAAGAAGCATCAAAGGGACCAATGTATTCGTCACCGTTGTCTGACCGAACACACAATAACATCTTGCTCGTCTCTCTTTCAACAGAGGTCTGAAACTCTTTGAAAGTGGACAGCACCTGATCCTTGGTCTTTAAGGCATAGACCCAAACCTTTCTGGAACAGTCATCAATAAAAATTACAAAGTAAGAAGCACCACTAATAGATTTTACCTTCATCGGACCGCAGATATCCGAGGGAATCAACTCGAACAACGCCGCCTTCCTTGAACTTGGGTGACTTTGGAAAGACACCATATTTTGCTTTCCAGCTAAGTAGTGCGTGCACTTCTCCAACTTTGTAGACTTGAGCCCTGGAATCACCTTCCTGTTCACCAAGTAGCTCATCCCCTTCTCGCTGATATTGCCAAGCCGCCTGTGCCACAACTCGGTAGATGCGTCAGAAACTGCGTTCACCTCATGTGCCCCCTATGCGCTCCCCTCCATATAGTAGAGAGCGGACTTCTTGCTTCCTCTGGCAATCACCATCGAACCTCTGGAAAGCTTCCACTGACCATTCCTGAAGAGACCAAAGAATCCATCGTCATCCAACCTTCCAACCGATACCAGGTTGAAAAAGATATCAGGGACATGACGAACATCTTTGAGAACAAGAAATGCACCAGTCTTCGTCCTCAAATGCACATCTCCAATGGCAACCGCCTTCGACACATCTCCATTGTCCATCTTCAACACTCCACAGTCGCCTGTCGTATAAGTGGCAAATAATGCCTTGTTGTGAGATACGTGCGCTGAAGCCCCTGAGTCCACCAGCCAAGAATTGTCATCGCAGGTGAGATTTGTAATGACCTCATCACCTACGACGATCAAATCGCCTCCATGTATCGAGGCCGCCACTGTAGTGTTCTCATCTTACTTCCCTTGTCGCCCTTCTTCTCTCTCTTCCAAGCAAAACAGTTCCGCTTGATGTGGCCCTTCTTGTCACAATGGTAACACTCCGAATCCTCGTACCGACCCTTGGACTTCTCCCTACTCTTGCCTCTGCCACCACCTGGACCCCTGCTTTTGCCTCTTCCGCGGCTCTCTGAAACTAGTGCCTCTGAGTGATGGGATGTGGATAAAGTGCCCTGAGAACGTCTCCGCATCTCTTCATTCAGCACCCCGCTCTTGGCAAACTCCAGACTGACCACGCCTTCTGGAGCAGAAGCGATAATAGATACTCGTACGGTCTCCCACGAGTCTAACAATGTACACAGCAGCCATAGTCCCTGGACCTTGTCGTCGAACTTGACTCACATCGAAGATAGCTGGTCAACCACGCCCTGGAAATCGCTTAAGTGATCCGTAATAGACGCCCTATCTTTGTACCGCAGACCCATCATCGTCCGGATCAGGAACTTGTTTACCCCGATCTTTTTCGCATACAAAGATTCAAGCTTATTCCATAACGTCTTCGCGTGCTCAATATTGGCATTGTGGTTATACACGTTCTTGTCAACCAAGTGCCTGAAATATCCGTACACTTGTATGTGCTCGAAATTCCAGTCCTCCTCGGATTTATCAACTGGTCACTCAGAAGCAAATACGGGCAGATGCAGCTTCTTGACAAACAATAAATCTTTTATCTTGCTCCGCCAATAATGATAGTTGGTGCCATTCAGGTTCACCATGCGCACCGGCTTCGCGTCCATCTCTCCTCTCTAGTTTTTCTGTCAACTCCTGACACCCTTCTGAATTCCAGAACCTGGCTCTGATACCACTTTGTTGGAAAAGAAGCGCGGAAACCTTTTCCCAAACTAGAGCGTACTTGCGAGGGAACCGAGCAATACAACGCACGAACCAAACACCAAACACAATCCACGCAGACACAGAGAATTTTTGACATGGAAAAACCTTACGGAAAAACCTACGGGATGATCAGTGTCGAACCCTTGAGAAGCCTTCCCTAATGAAATAAAGGAGTACACCCTCTACAAACTTCTCCCGATCCAATACGGATCCCCACAACACTTGGAAGCAAGAATAATTGATTACAAGGCTACGAAGAACAAAGACGACGAGTACCCGAACACGATCCTCCTTCGAAAACGGCCTTCAATCCTCCTTCTCTCCCAAAGTTGCAATGGCACTATTGCCTCTTTTCTCTCTATTTTTTTCAATGTTGTGTTGTGATTAGGGTTAGAAAAAATCATGTAAAAACCCCCTAATTCGCAGCAAAACTTGGACCGTAGGATACGATCCAACGGTATAAAAATACCCTGAAATCAGCCTCAGCCCGTCGACACAGAGTTCGGCCAGAAATCTGTGTTTTCGTGACAGAACAGTTTTGGAACCAAGGGGGCAGAGTTCGGCCAGAACTCTGCCTCCCCTGTTCCAGAAAGTACTCTGGTAGCTCCCGAGCTTATTCTTCGTCTCCGAATGGCCTCGTCACCTCCCCGAGCTTCTCTGACACACAGACAGCGCTCGTCGCACTCCGGGATCTTCTCCACATAGGTTGGAAATTCCTACCCACTCCAACATTTCTCCCCCTTCACAACTATGTGGAGGAGGTCGTCATCCCGACGATCCCTTGAACAATAGTTTCAGACAAATCCACAACCTATTAAAACGTATTATAGTAAAACAAACCAAGGGAAATAGTCCTGAACCTAATAAAACTCATTACACTTGATACTTAAAAGAACGCAAACACTACTTATATATGCACGGAGAAGTGTACTTCTCCGAAGACCACCATTGTTGCTGAATAATATTAGTTGCATCTGAATCTCCCAGGTAAAGAGCTTCTTTACCAGTGATTCACATAGAATAAGAAGAATATAAGTTGAATATGTGAAAATTTCTCCATAAATGAGGAGATAAGTTTTCATTAATTTTTTGGATGCTTTACAATGGCCCTCAAGGGTCCGTCCTTTTGTAGCCTCAAAGACATTGTACAAGTAGCAGCGAAAAAACAGAAAAGAAAAAAAAACAAATCTCACGATCTGACTGAAAAAAACTGCATTTTTTGCAAGTGACAAATCTCAACCTGATATGCTGGAACCACCGTATTGAAACAATTTGATCCACCACGATCTGGTTATAACGACCAAATTTGGTGCCAAATGAAAGCATCTCAACCAAAAGGTCCTCATGAATCAAATCTCCCCCTCTCTAGAATGAGCATATTCTCTTGAATCTAGTAGAACTCAAGGTGGGAAAACTCGACTTAGTTTTTTATTTTATTGAACTACTTTGTCGTGCTTCGATGCTGACATTTCTAGCCCAACTCTGAAGAATTCTTTCGTGCGTGCTTGGTCGGAATGATCCTCGATAGACAAGGTCTAAGTTGTTGAGGAAAGGGCGCATAATGTTGTTCATTGGAGACATAATGTTGCATTAGCATTGCACAATATGAACGACATCGCAAGCCCTTCAAAGAGCCCTTGTCGCGTCTTAAATGTAGTTTTCTAGGTGTCCTCTCAGCGGATTTGGACTCAGCAGTATTCAGACTTCAACACCATCTTGGTGAAGATTGTGCGCCCTTTAGTTGGTTGAGGAGTTCGCCGATGCGATGCATTGGATAGTTTCGCATCCAATAATGGTTCTTAATAGTGACCTTGTTGAGCGGGGCAGTAGTCAATGCACATCCCTCACCCTCCATCCTTCTCCGCGACCAACAGCACAGGCAACCATAGGAGAAACTGTAGGAAAAGTGAATGTAATTTTGACTTGGATAATTAATTAATAATAAATGTTTTATTAAAAGTTCAAATAGACAACGAATCTATCTATTAGAAAGACGTGTCCTTTCCATTGCAAGGTGAGGTTGCTACAGTGGGGGATCGACATAGGTAGGGGGGCGTCGGGGTTGTGGCGGAAGCGGGGTGCTGGAGTCGGGGCCTTACTGGAGTCAGGGGGCTGGGGTCGGGGGGTCACTGGAGCAGGGAGGTCGCTAGAGGAGGGGGCAGGGAGGTAGCGGTGGCAGGGTACAGGGAGGGTCGCAGGGTCGGGAAGGGGGTGCATGGGATGGTAGCAGGCTATGTTGTATTGGGCACTAGGCGACGCGAGGCGAGAAGCTACCCACCTCGCCTAGGCGCCGCCTAAGCGTCTGCCCAAATTTTTTTCTTTCGGCAACCTGCAGGCAGTAGCAGCAGGTGCACTTCCAGACTCTAGCAAAATCCAAGCAGGCAGTAGCAACATGTGCACTACCAGCAGAAGTCCTGTAACCCCAGGATCTTGTATACTTGTACATGTTGCAAAAAACTATATACTTGTGACTGATATCATTTCATGGTTCGTGATATATTAGATTTAAGAATGTGTATAATATGATGTAAAGCATGTATACAGTGATACTTGTAAAGACTTCCGCCTAGGCGCCCGTAGCACATCCTCTGGTCGATTCTAGGCGCCCGCCTAGGCGCGCCTAGGCACCAATCGACTGAACATGTGTTTAATTCCTCGGGTCGAGGCATCATTCTCCTAACCTGGAAGCCTAGGCGTCGCCTGTGATAACATAGGTAGCAGGGTCATGAAGGGGGTACAGGGACGATGGCAGGGGGTGCAGGGGTGGTGACGCGGTCGATGGCACGAATAAGAGAAATGGATAATAGAGTTTTGGCTCTGATACTATGTAAAGTGAAAAATAATATGGATTTAATTGAGATTTTATATATATATATATATATATATATATATAAGAGAGATGGATAATAGAGTTTTGGCTCTGATGCCATGTAAAGTGAAAAATAATATGGATTTAATTGAGATGAGAGATTATATATATATATATATATATATATATATATATATATATATTAAAAAAAAAATATATATATATATATATATATATATATATATATATATATATATATATAGAGAGAGAGAGAGAGAGAGATTATCCATCTCTCTTATATATATATATATATATATATATATATATATATATATATCACAATTCTCTATCCGAGGTGGGACTAAATAACTAATACTCAACAGTTCACACGGTCATCATTGCTCTATCATTAGGATACACGAGAGTCTTGCACTTTATTCTACCATGACTAGGTTTTTCCCTTGAGCTGACATTCAACAAATTTAACTTGGTCCAGAGACAAATTTCCAAACAATCGAACATGCGTTCCATCTCAAAGATCCAATTGAGGTCTCCTCGAATTGTATATGCCCATCAAAAGACGGAACAACCATCCATATCTTGATGAGTTCTTGTTTTGAAACTTAATAAAGACGAAAGTGGGTAACACATGGTGTTTTAAGTTGAACAGCTAGTGGGTTAGATTCTGAAAGTGGATTGGGTTGTGCTTTTTTAATATAGCGGATCTGGAATAAAACAGTTAATTCGATTGGGTTTCGAAGCAGGTTTAGGATTTGGTAATGAAATAGATTCGTTTTTTAGGTGCGAGTCAGGTTAAGGTTTTAAGTAGATTGGGATTAGGGTTAGGGTTTTGTACTAGGGAGTTAGGGGCTGGAGAATAAATGGGACGAAGAAGGTCGGGAGGCAATGATTGAAGGGGGTCGGCCGAAGAGGAATTAGGGCACTGGCGGCATGGGACTATGGGAGGCTGGAGACAACGAGGCATGGCGTAGAGATGAGGCGGTGGTGGTATGATGCAAGTAAGCTTGGACAGTGCAGGCGGTCAGAAAATGATGCAACTTCGAGGAGAGTCTGGGCTCACGGTGGTGGTTGTCCTCTCGAGGTGAATGACCACAAGGACAAACAGGGTGGCGTTGGGGTCAAGGAAGACGAAGAAGGGGCTAGAGCTTCGCGGTTAGGTGGCAATATTGAGGAGATCGAGGACATGAATGGAAGGCATTGGCTACAACTTGGTATGGAGGCGTCGGGGAGGAAGTTTGTGATGGCCGCAACTGGAATCGAGATTGGTGACGAGATAGTTGACTATTGAGAGCGGCCTGAACGACTTTGGTTGTAGGCGAAGATCTTGTGAGATCAGGCCCAGGTTCTTCTTTTTCATTTTTTGGATGTGGTAGACGGGGTAGCAGCGGTGACCAGGAGACCAAGAATGATGAGTGGCGAGGTTGGGGTGACTTTGGTGGTGGAGTATTTGATGGGGGTGGCACTAGCAGCAATCATGGTTGGTGATGACGACAATGGTAGACGGAGATACAAAGAGCGAAGGATAGTGATGGCATAGTGGAAGTTGATGGTGATCATTGGATTGGTGGTAGTGGTGGGAGAATGAAACAGATGACAAGAGAGTAGGTGTTAACGATGTGGAGATCATTGACGGAATGAAACCAGCGCTTTGAGAAACTAATACCACTTGATGTAGGAAAATACTATAGGTATCTTAATACAGTTCAAATTCATATTCAAGTAAGGTGGCTGATATGAATTTGTCGAGGTTGGCTCTTCGAAACGCATCGATGGAGGATGGATAACACCGAAGCAAAGTGGGACATAACCAATGTCGCCAAAACGGGTGTTATATTTGCCTGAATCCACGAACGGCTCTCGAATCCACGAGGTGTCAGAATCCACAAACAATCTAGAATCCACCAAAAATAAAGAGAACAATTCTCTATGAAATATAGTCATATTATTGGAGTATTATTAAAACAATTATAACGAAGCCATTATATGGGATTTATATAACTTAGCGAAGAAGAAATAAAGCTAAACCTAAACTTTAACAACAAAGAAAATATCTTAGTCAAATCATGGCCAAAATTCCCAAAAGCAAAACCTACACAAGTCCTGAAAGAATTTGCAAACCATACACCAACAAAGCCTTTATCACAAACTTATGGGGTCAGTTGTTTGAATCCTCTTTCCCATTCGGCTCTGGTATTTTGTCATAGTATTATGGACAATCTTGTAGTCTACAACAGTTGTTAACAACTCAACACTTCTAGCCTGGTACTAATGAGTTCGAAACAATATTATATTGGCATATATGAATATGTCATTATAAACCATACAGGTTAAACACAATGTTTGACAAGGTCAACCCAATTCTCTTGTACGAAGAATGCTGTATCATACTTGTTCAACTAAAAACAATTACCATGATAAAAGCACAAATTCGGATGTTTAAGATTCCAGTTTTTAGTTTCATGAGTATTACCTCTAAAAGGTTTTGAATGCTCCAGCGCACAACGTTACGTATGATTCCCCCATCAGACTGACCACTGCATTCAAACTTCTGGAATACTTGCCCCACCTTGGTGAAATTTGTAGACCAAGAGTAAAGTAGAAGTTAAATATAGTGTTAAAATTTCACTACAGACAGATTACTAATGATTTCTTTTGCTGATATTTTCCACTTGTGCAAACAGGGATAAAGATGAAAAATAAATGTTTTCAGAAGAACTTGTTTTCCAACTATAAGGCCGGCCATGCTTTATGGATCAAAGAGTTGAAAATTAAAGAACATGTCTACAAAATATGTGTAGCACACTAGCAGAAATAAAAACATCAGGATGATGACTGGCATACCTTGAAAGATAGGATAAGAAATGTGTGTTTCATGGGAAGTCGGAAGATGGGAAGATAAAAGAAGGATATGGTTTTTTGTGAAGTTACAGCAGACATGGCCCTTAACAAAGAGAACGGAAGAAAGAATACAAATAGCCGGTCCCAAAATCCGGGAAAAAGGCTTTGTCATTGTTGTTGTTTAGAAAAATATAATTTCCAATATCAATAGCTTATGCAAATTAATTCTACTTGAATGAAGATTTAATATCTCGAAGCAATACACTCTAAAGAATATTTTGCAATAACGCCGTCAAAAGCGTAATTGGAAAGGAAATTTATAGAGCATAACCCAATTAATATACATTGAACTATGCAGAATCAAACCAACGCAACACATGTGATAAAGGCTACACCAAGAAGGCGATAAAATAAACCTCAACTCTGAATAGAAGAAAATGTAAACTATAAATGAAAGTAACACTGTCAATAGAGAAGAAATGGACACCCTCTCAGTGAAGCTACATACATAAAACTATGTGCTGAAGGGCCTCATATAGGAGTAGGCATTGGAAATGGAGGAGAAGAGATGCTGGCTAAACCTAAATTTCCATAGGAATATAATTGTACAGAAACTGAGAAAAGAAACAGCTCTTCCAATTGGGAGTTCTAATCTTACTTTTAAGAATCAAACAATGTTTTATAACCATGTATCCTTGAAACCCTAAGACTAAACCCAACTAGACTACACAGCATCAAAACAGTACCGCCGACTTGTAAGAAGACTGAATCACCACTTCCTTTTGTTCTCAGCATCAAAACAGCTCTTCCAAGTGGATTCTCGATAGTAGGTGCCCGCGACATATGACTGATGATACTTCTCTATTCGCAACACTATTGATGAAGAAAGAAAGATACGTCTTCTTCGGCAACAATCTCAGAGGATATATTATAGGTAATGGCAATGTTGGTATTCCTCCTTATCCAGTCATAAAAAATATTTGTTTAGTCACAAAATTAAAATATAACCTGCTCAGCATTAGTCATCCTGCCGACAATGGTTATGGTATTAATTTTGTAAAAGACAAATGTTCTATATATAAAAGTTCATCTGAAAATATTGTCTATGAAAGAATTAGAGAGGACAATATTTATGTTTTCTTTTTGTCGGAGAATACTAACAACGCTGGTATATGTCTAATAGCTAACAAAGATGAAAGTTAGCTATGGCATATAAGACTACGACATGCCAACATGGACACAATCGTCAGATTGTCTACAAAGAAATTGGCAAAAGGATTACCAGAGATTACCTTCAAAAAGATATGGTATGTGCTGAATGTGAGAAAAACAAATCAACTAGGTCATCATTTAAATCCATCAACGTTGTAAGTACTTCTAGACCTTTGCAATTGCTTCATATGTATTTATTTGGACCAAGTAGAGTCGTCAGTGTTGGTGGAAAACTCTATGTGTTTGTTATTGTTAATGATTTTTCTAGATATACTTGGGTTTTCTTTTTATCAAATAAAAGTGATATGATTTTTAAATTTGAGAGTTTTTGCAAAAAGATACAAAACGAAAAGAGCTTCATGAGTACTCGTATCTGAAGTATTCATGGAGGCGAATTCGAAAATTCTGATTTCAAAAAGTTTTGTGATTCAAATGGCTATTCTCATGAATTTATGTCCTAGAACTCCTCAACAGAATGGTGTTGTGGAACGGAAGAACAAAACTCTCACGATATGTCTAGAATCATGTTAAATCACTACAATCTTCCAAAATACTTTTGGGCTGAAGTTGTAAATACATCATGTCATATTTTGAACAGGGTTCTAATTCGACAGATATCGAAAAAGACACCATATAAGCTTTTGATAGGACTCCTAATATTTCTTATTTTAAAGTTTTTGGTTGTCGTTGTTTTTATTTTGACCACAAAGGACAACTTGGGAAAGTTCGACTCTAAGGCAGATAAAAGAATTTTTCTTGGTTATGCTGCTAAGAGTAAAGGTTATAGAGTTTTTAAAAAGTGTTCATTGATCGTTGAGGAATCCATTAATGTTTTATTTGATGAGCTCAACAGTCAGTTGTCTAGTGACAGTGATGACGAAGATGCCAACACAACATCCAGTAAGGCACCCGAAGATACTGCTACCGGTACAAGCTATCTGGAAAACCTGTCAAAGAAGATAAGGTTCATGACAGATCATCCAGAAAACTTGATCATAGGTGATGTATCCAAAGGAATTAAGCACTTGTTCTTCTACTAGAGATATAGCTGCAAAGGTTGCTTTCATTTTACAAGTAGAGCCTAAAAATATAGCAGAAGCTTTTAATGATGAATTTTAGATTTTTGCTATGCAAGAGGAATTGAACCAATTCGAGAGGAATCAAGTTTGGGAACTCGTTCCTAAACCAATAATCACTCTATAATTGGCACCAAATGGGTTTCGAAATAAACTAAGGATGGACAAGTTATTTGTAACAAAGCACTTCTCGTTGCTCAAGGTTATAATAAAAAAAAAAGAACGGATTATAATGAGACATGCTCCTGTTGTAATACTTGAGTCCATTCACATGCTTTGTGCTTTTGCGAGTTTTCGTGATTTTAAACTTTTTCAAATAGATGTTAAAAGTGTATTTTTGAATGATTTTATTAAAGAAGTAGTTTTTGTAAAACAACCTCCTAGTTTTGAAGATTTCAGATTTTCGGATCACGTTTTCAAGTTGCGTAAGTTTATATATTTTGTAAAATCGCACACGAGTAATTGGTTGAATAAAGATGATTTCAAGTAAGTCTTGTTTGCTGAGTTGAGCTGGGCAAAACACACCTACATTTGTGTTGATGTTATCAAGTCGTGTGTGGGATCAAAATAGTTTCGGATAAGAATAAGTTGGACTTGATTCATGAAATATTGGGTAGTCAATGATAGAGGTGTTGTCGAAAGACGATATCGTCGGTGCGATATAGATGGATCGTGCTTGAATCTTGAGAAATAGATCAACGGGATACCAAAGTGCATGGTTGTGATTTGAATAATCGTTTCGAGGATTTATTGAATGACTTCATCCGTGAGTGGTGTATGGGATAGCCTTGGGGAGGTTGATCGATTGAGGATCGGAGTACCAATGAGTCTATCAGGAAGCCTTGCGGTAGTGCAAAGCCTTAGAATGAGTTTTACGAAGTTAGTAGTGATCTGGATGTCTCGTGCGAGATTGATTCAGGCGAACTAGAAATGGCGCTCATCGGATTGGGATTGCGTTGAGTATAAGATGTAAAGTGATAAGAGTAAATAGATTAATCGAGGAAAGTTAATGTGAAACGGAATGGATGACTCAATCGAGGAAATCGATATGGATACGAAAATGTTAATACAGAACTGAACGGAATTGAATTTTGAATTTGACTAAAAGAAAGATTGCGATTGGAAGATAACGTGCATGGAAACGTTAATTTGAAGATAAGAGAATAACCGTAAGAGTTTTAGATGAAATTGCTCGACGACTCGAGTTTAGTATAGAATGATACGATCGAATGAATATGTTGCTCGATGACTTAAGATAGACAAATAAACATATGCGGTTTTGAGTTTGGACGAAGTGATTATGTAACCGGTTCGAAAGATAACTATAGATGATTTGATCTTAAGTGTTGAGGAGCCGATTGTATATCCCAATTCGAATGATAGCATGAGATGCACGACTCGAAATTCGTTGCAAAAGGAAGATCGTCAGGTTATATATGTCATCGATAGTATTGAGGTGTATCAAAGATCGATGTACGATAACTCGTGGGTACTCTGATTCAAGGAATGATGATCGTGTCGACTGTTATCGTTTGTACGAATTCTATATTTTGAGAATTTGTAAATATTGGATGCTTGGATGACTTGATTAGATGAACTTGAAGTATACGTGAATATATGTTAGGCGGACTATGCAAAATGAAAATGTTGACGGACTTGGTGAGCAATGAAATAAGAATTGTTATGACTCGAGAAATTTATAGTATGCGATCTTACAATGTTACGATGAGATAGATGTACGAGATTGATGACTAGTAGGATTGGAATTTGAGGAAAGTATTGTTGACGAAGTTATGATTGAGGTGTTACGACTTGAAATCTGGAATCGATGTTACAACTTGCAATTGGTAGATATGACTGTTGATTTTGTAGTCGAGGTATAAGAATTTGGATGATAGGCCTATTGAACAAATTGAGGATTGCGAGTTTGAGAGTTGTGAAACTTTGTATCAGTGAAACGTGTTATGATCGAGGATGATTGTGAATGGGTTTAACCTAGGAATGGCTTTGTCGAACGACTCGAACCCCTTGGACCGAATGTTGCAAGTATGAGTAGGAAAAATCTATGCTCGAAGTTTAGAAATCGGAGTGATGTGAGCTTGGATAAAAAACACTGTACTATCGACTATGGTTTGACCTTAGAATTGGGGGGTGAGTGTTCTGATATTGTTGTTTGGGAGTGGTGATATTGTTGTTTGGGAGTGGTGATCCCAACATTGACTTTGACTTTAGCCTAGTGAAGATAGTCTAGTGGTTAGGCAGATATCCTTGTGTCGAGAGATAGACTTAGTGCGATCGACCTTAGCGAGAGTTGCCTAGGCAGATTATAGAGCTGGGGTAGCTAGTTATAAGAGTTGAGGCGTGAATATTGGATGGATATTCTTAGATAGTTTTAACGATTAGTAGTATTTGATTGGACGACGATATGGATATTGGTTTTGGATGGATAGATGGTTTGCGAATCAAAGAAGTCAAGTGAGTTTTTGAGAATGGAAATTGCACTTGTTAGTTTTATGCGGATTCCCTATCACGAGGCTTGGCTGAAATGCACATATTTTGGGGACGCCATAAATATGTACACGATCCAACTCAAGTGCTATGCTGAATTCAAATAAGGCTGAAGGAAGGATCGAGAGGTGGTAAGAAAATTTTTGAAATCATATATTTAGAGAAAAATATTGATGAAGGTGTGATTCATGAAGTGGAATAGGTTTGAAGTTTGATCAATCAGGTTCGAGGTAAACATATTGAATTCGCATAGACAGAATATTTGGAACATTGACGTTGATGTCGTATATATCGAAATGAAAGAACTATTGTATGCGATTGAAATGAATCAAATTTGTTGGATCGGATTTTCTAGTATAGAAGATAGTTGATGCTTGAAGGTGGATTTGTATTTCGATTGAAATTAAATGTGTCTCGGGGATTGAATGAAAGCAAAAAAGTTTACTTAGACGGATTTGAAACGATACTATCGTAATCGAGATTGTAATTGGAAGAGTGTGATCAAGTCGAGTAATAAGGGATTCAGACTTTAATTGGTTGTTGCAAAGGATTGGAAATTTTGAAAGAGAACGTAGACAATGCAAAACGATGACTTCGGAAGATAGCGAAAATTGTTAACAAGAATTGGGTATCGATATGTATTTGTGATGAGGCATTGCTGTAGTCATGTTTCAAGGATTGGTCGAAAATTGATTTGAAGACTTAGAAATATAAGTTGGGGTTTGAACTTGAAGTCTTGAGGATTATTGAGATTGGGTGAAGGAAGGGGTAACACAGGGTTTCAATAAGGAGTGATCGACTTGGAAGTATGTTTTGATTCAAAACGATTGGGAATATCGCTCAGGTGGGTTTACCATAAAACTAAGTTGCTCGTGTGTACGACAAGTTGTCGTTACCCCGTGTTTGAGAATAGTAGCGCGAGGCACAGTATGGACAAATGATAGGACTTAATTATGTTGCGATATAGTTGATCGATGAAACTTTGGCTAAGACATGAGCGCGACTATGATTGATGAAACGAATAGGAAGTTTTGTTCAAGAGATCCTTACTGATGCCAGGTGAATGCAAATTGAGTTTAAGTGATAAGTTGATGAGTGTTTACTCAATAAGTTTCGAGGACAAAACTTTTTATGAGTGGTGTATTATGTAGTGCCATGTTCCACTCAGTTCAACCGGATAAATCGAAAAACAATGACGTTTGGACTTGGCTATGCAACGGCTTGCTCAAAGTTCCGCTCGGCCAAGACAACTCCTCGCTCAGTTGGGTGGCTTCGATGAACTTGCCTCAGCTTGGCCTTCACACTAATAAATGAAAGTTTTCATTTTACTGAATAGGCTTGATAATAAAAGAGATGAACCCACATAGCAAAGAAATAATCCTATTGAGTCAAACATATGTGTAGAATGTGGAAAGGTGTCAACATTATGCGTAGATTGTCTCCACGATGGTTTCCAAAGTTGGCACTTGGTCTTTCGACCTTACGTATTGAGTAAAACAAGTTATGTCGCAGGCTATCGACTTGGATGGCATATCAGGCACGGTTCCACGACTTATTATAGCCACACAGTCTCACAATTTTAATGCTTGTCACATAGTGTATGACTCGGTTGATCGCATTGCACAGAACAAGGTAGACAGGAAGGCTATCAAATAGTCGTTCCTGGATCTGAGTCAAAAAGAATATGGAAACATTGAAAGTGCTCGGGACTATAGGTCGTCGAGGCAGCTACTGGTTTTGAGAGATGCATGGAAGTATGGAAAGAAAAAGAAGAGAAATTGTTCCTCGAACGATCTCCGTGACATCGAATTTGTGTCGGCCTAGAAGAAATTGCAGGTATTGCAGGCCTTCAGTGGACGTGCGGCTGACCACTGAAGAGTGGCCGCTGATAGGAGTATTTTGGAACCTTTGGGGGAGTCCGCGCCTCTTACACGAAGCATTTTTTTGTCTTACATTAGTCCAAGATGGCTTGTGGTGTCAGTGACTTTCATATAGTTTGAGTCGGCTTGATAGCGATAATTCGCATACATGCCTTAGATGGAGTGCAAGAAGTGTATGCATGACACGATGAGTCAAGAAGTCTATACACGACACGAAGAATTCAAGAAATGGGTACACGGTATGCAACACGAGTATGGAGCCTAAGATTTGGTTATAGCAGAAACACATGCTTCAGTACGAGATGTGGTGTCGTGTTTTGAGTCGTTGACACTAAATTCACAAATCTACGATTGAGCCAATTGCATGATGAATCGAGGGAAGGTCATAACGCAAATATTGCGTAAATTATACTATGTTGCAAGGCATGACCTCGATGTTAATACACGAATGAGTTTTATAGCACGACTATGTCATTGCGTCACTAAGTAGATCAGGAGTTTATGTCTTAAAACTGATCCTAAGACAAGATTAGAAAGACAACAAAAGAATAAGTTGTACTCACTAAAATAACGTGTTGGTTTTGTATGGGTGAGCGAGATTCTTTTCACCAGTACGGTTGGTACTGGTACCCCCACCAGTTTTCATACAGGTTACAGGTACTTGCTCATTCAAGGCGGAACTTGCTTGGACGCGTCGAGGCATAGAGTTTCCTTGACGTTTCGAGGCATGCGGCCGCGTGGAGTATTCACCTATACAAGACATAATATATAGATATCGCCTTCCGCAGCTATAAGCCTAAGGGGCATGTTTCTATTAAGAGATGAGAGAGAGCTGAGTGATTGTATTCAGAGAGTGTGAGCTTGAGTGACTTGTAAACTTTGCCTCGTGTCTTTGTAATCTTATTTTCAATATCAATAAAGAGTCATTTTGTACATGTCTTGCGTTGTTTTAACTTTTCCGCTTTGGGACTTCTGTGCGACTCTGTCGTCTAGCTTCTAATCGGCTATTTCAGGTATTCGCCTCGAGCGAAAGCAACCTACGCTCGCACGGCATCATGCTCTAGCGAGGACCATGGGTTCTGCATGGGCGTGACATATCAACCTCAATCACCAAGTCAAATAGTCCGGCCTTGGCCAATCTAGTTATCTGCCCTTATCGATGTGTGATAATCTATTGTGCCAAGTATTGCAATCCAGAAATAATATTTTAGGGCAAATGATAAACCATCGATTATCCTTAAATCATTATCCAAAGAACCAGTAGGATACAAAGTTTTTTAAAATTAAACTAACATAATTACCACTAAGTCTAACACTAAATCCTAAACCTAAAAGTATTGAAATGATAGTAGGTTTCGCCAATCTCCGGAGCATATAGTGTACATTATAAAGTAGCCACAGTCATCCCGGACAGGCCATGAGCTTGTAGGTTCCAATGCTAGTACCTCCACACACGTGTTGTTCCCAATATATATTCTTCTGCTTTCAGAAGGTACCAATCGGTACTTGGGGGTGAGTACCGTCCGATTTGGTTCAACTTTTAGGCCAACTTCGAACCAGACCATTATCTTTCGGTCCTCTAAAATTACGAACCGGACTAGACCTTCTGAACCCATAGAACTGCACCAACACAACTGTCAATCTCGGTTCAGTTCCTTTCTTTCACTCGATTCTACATATTAAAAAAAAATGCTAAATATTAAAAACTTTTCTGTCTTCCAATACTTCAATAACAGACATGTCATAAGTTTGTTAACACATATCCTAATCCACTATCAATTTAATCTAAATTTTATGATGAATTAGCTATGACCAATCCTATTTAATCCACAAAGTCATTTTAGTACACTCAGTTCGGTTCAGTTCCAAACAAGTTTTCTAGTTTCTCAATCCGAACCAGAACGAAAAATTTAAAATCTAAGAACCGAAACGTACCGGACCGTTAGCATAAAAAGCTCAACCAACCCAACCCGTGGTTTTTCGGTTTGATTCGGTTCTTGCACACCCCTATCACTGCTCTAGGATTGTATGTTTGTCTCAAGGTTCAAATTTCAAAATATTGGTACCCCTTCCTATGTGTATCGATATTGACGATTTCAACCGTTTTGGCTATTTTGGATCAGAGTATCAGGTTATTCGTTTCAGAAAGACAATGATAAAAAGTTTTTTTTTAAAAACTAGAAAATATTTTATACGTTTAGACATAATTTTATATATTTTATGTTGGTTCTCGTTAGTTTTAGATGGAATAATATTAATATAGATGAATGTTGTGAATTTATAATATACTTCTATCTTTTTCGTCCGAGCATATGTTCCTTTTGGCGACAGTTGAAACACTACATCCATATCCTTTCGCTTCTTTTGCCTTTGTTTGTGAGCTTGGCTTTACCTATCTAGGCCTTCCTTTTTCGTTTGAATGTTTCTTACAGCGTGATCCACAACCGCTTAACGTTCACATTCTTAATGTATGCAATTTCGGGTTGTTGCACCTTAATGCGTTTTGCCTCGAGTACAAGCCTTTCTTCAATGTTATTGAACTATTAAGCGTTTGACAATTGGAACATTGGATGTTTTGCTGGGTTTGTAGCCTTTTGTTTTGGTTTTTAGTCCCACATCGGCTAGAAAGGAATGTGTATCGCTACATATATGAGTCTATTCTCTTTATGGAGATGCACATGTAGTGCACATGGGTGTGTGCCATGTGGGATTAATTATTAATGGTATAAAGGCTTAATCAACAATTAAGAAGCTGTAAGCTTTTTGCTCTTGGGAAATTTATTTCCATAGGAGCTAAGCCCCGTTGGGGCTTAGCGACTCGGACTCGGACTCGGGCTCGGGCTCGGACTCGGGCTCATGAGGCGTAATGTGGCGTTTTGTTGGCGCACTTTGCACTTAGCACGTCAGCATCGTCGCTAGGCGCATAGTGCGCTTAAGTTGCGCTCGTTGCGCGAGCCACTTGCGCGGCCCGTTACGCGAGCCCAGTTACGCTGGCCCAGTTACGCAGCCCAGTACGCAGCCCAGTACGCCCAGTACGCGCAGTGTGCGCAGCGTACGCAGCGTACGCAGTGTGCGTAGTGTGCGTAGGGTGCGTAAAAGGGGCTGTGTGCGTATGGCTGGCTGCATATTAGAGCGGGAACGGTTGCAGCAGTTGCTGCACGTTCAGGAGTGGTTCTGCCACTACCCTGAAGTTCAGGCAACTGCTTGGCAACCGCCCCGTGGGCTATATATGCAGGTTCTCTCCTCTCTCTGAGGGTAGTAGTAATCAGAATTCCAGGGAGAAAAACTGTAAGTGTTCTTTAACACAACAAAGTAGTGAGCGTGTTCTTTAACACAAACACTAGTACTTTTTAGTACGCATGGGTTCTGTTACTTCAAACAGAGAGAGAGAGGAGTAGAGCCATTGCCAGAGGAGTTCGCCGTCTTCCGAGGAGTCAGAAGAGCAGGAGTGTTCCAAGGTTTTCCGTCAACCTTGCTAGTTCCTGGAAGCTGTTCGCAGAGGACGAATAAAGCTTTGAGCAACGGTGATAATTCACCCCAGCATTTCCATCTCTCGCCTGTCATCCTTCTGTTGCCTTTAGCAGTTCTGTCAGTATCTTCTTTTTAGAAGACACTACTGCCAGTTTGCTACGATCACGAAAATCTCTTTAGATTATTCGTGTATTACGATATCTTTTTAGATCTCGTAATTTGCAGAATCCTTCTGGATCTCTGTTGCAAAACCTTCTTTAAGGAATTGCATTTGAAACGTTGTCTTTACAATTGTTTCAGTTTCTCTGTTTTCCATCAAAAAATTGTGCCCCGGCGTTTCCGGCAATAACAATCTCAAAGCTTTATTGCTACGATGAAAAACATTAATGCTTCACTCCTAAACACTGACTTCTGTAAGTTAGAGAAGTTTGATGGAGAGCATTATCAAGTCTAGAAGAGGAAGGTTTATCTCACTCTTCAACTCAGAGACGTGGATCACGTGCTTCTTGAAGAGGAACCTACCGTTCCAGATACTGGGTCTGCTGCCGCAATCTCTGCGGCTACTAAACTTCAGGCCAAGTGGAGAAGGGAGAATAGCATTTGCAGGTTGCTTATCCTGAATGCTATGGAGGATTCCCTAGCAAAATCCTATTCTAAGAAGAATATCGCTAGAGACATATGGGAGTCTCTAGAAAAACTCTACGAAGAAGACAAGAACCGCAGTAAAATATTTGTGGTTGAAAAATATCACAAGTGGTTCTTTGAGGACGAAAAGTCTATGCTGCCGCAGGTAAAGGAGTTCCTGAAACTGCGACAGAAGCTGGAAGACGAGGCGATGCCCCTCCCCGACAAGTTTGTTGTTGGAGGGATTGTCTCAAAGCTCCCCGCTGGGTGGAGCAAGTTCTATGCAAACATGCATAGGAAGAAGTTGAAGATCACCCTTGAAGATCTCCTACAGAAAATCTATGTTGAGGACCAGATGCGGGCTCAACTGAAGGTGGACACACTGTCCAAGCAAGTGGCTAACGCCAATCTGGTTCAGACCAAGGAACCAAAGGGAAAGCAGGCAGCTTTCCACAGCAAGAAGATGAACCCTGACAATCTAAAAGTCAAGGGAACTTCTATCAAGAAAAAGAAGCCAAAGTCAGAAATGCCTTGCTTCAAGTGTGGCAAGAAGGGCCACTTTAAGAATGAGTGTAAAGCAAAGACCAAGCAATCAGAGCAAGGAGAGCCTAGTAAGGTATCTATGATCACTGACGTAATTGCTATGATTGCACAGGTTGATGCAGTAAGGACTGACTCTGACTGGTGGGTAGACACTGGAGCCTCCTGCCATGTCTGCTCCAGTAAGGAGTGGTTCACCACCTATACACCTACTTCTGAAGTGGTTATGATGGCGAACCAAGCACAAGATGAAGTGCTTGGGATCGGGACGGTGGTGTTGAAGCTGACTTCGGAAAAGTCTCTGACGTTTCAAGACGTAAAGCACGTACCTGCTATCACCAAGAACCTGGTCTCGGGAGGCCTACTCTGCAATGCAGACCTCAGGATGGACATCAATGCTGGCCAGATGGTGATGTCTATCAAGGGAACATATTTCGGGAAAGCTTTTTATACCGAAGGAATGTTCAAGATTCAGCTTGTAAATCAGTCCAATGTAATTAATATAATTAATGGAGTCACTCATTCTGCTTATACTCTTGAGTTGTGGCATAATAGGCTAGGACATGTTCATTGTAAACGAATAAACAGAATATCTAGTCTAGGACTTATCTCCAAATATGGGGGTAAGGTAGAGAAGTGTGAAGTTTGTGCTCAAACAAAGATCACAAGGAAACCCTTTCCTCGGGTTAATAGAAGTACAGATCTTCTGAAGTTGGTACACTCAGATATCTGTGACTTCAAACAGTTCTCTACAAAGGCCGGGATGAAGTATTTCATAACCTTCATCGATGACTTATCAAAGTATGCGTTCGTCTACTTGCTGAAGGCTAAAGACGAAGCATTCGAGAAGTTCAAGGAGTTCAGAGCCGAAGCTGAGCGGCAGACTGGACAACAACTCAAAAGGATAAGAAGTGATCGAGGTGGAGAGTACAGGTCTCATGAATTCGCATCGTTCTGTAAGGAACATGGAATTGTCAATGAGACTACGGCTCCGTACTCTCCTCAATCAAACGGAGTAGCTGAGAGGAAGAACAGGACGTTGACAGAAATGATAAATTCAATATTGTTGACTGCTGGTCTTCCTAAGTGCTACTGGGGAGAAGCTGCATTGACGGCCACTTTTATTCTAAATAGGGTGCCTCATGCAACTTCTGACATTACTCCTCATGAACTCTGGTTCAAGGTCAGACCAAACTTGAATGTCATTCGAGTGTGGGGGTGTCTGGCATATGTCAAGCTTCCAGATCTAAAGATTCAGAAGCTTGGGACAAGGACTACAAAGACGATCTTCTTGGGGTATGCCGAGAAGAGTGATGCTCGGAGATTTCTTGATATTGAGTTAAATCATATCATTGAATCTCGCGACGCAGAATATTTTGAAGACAAATTTGCAAGGCACAAGAATATTGTTCTTGCGGATGTTCCGGAGAACAATGAGGGTGCGCAAGAAACTGAAGTCTTCAATGAATATGTGGTCCAAGAAGATGTTGTTGTTGAAACAACGGTTGAACCAGAACAAGCTGAGCCGTCAGCTAAGCGTGTGAGGAGGCCGAAGGACTTCGGAAGTGACTTTGTCACCTATTATGTGGAAGCAGATCCGCTTACCTATGATGAGGCGATGAAGACCAGAGACGCAGTTTTCTGGAAGGAGGCGATTGACAATGAGATTGATTCCATCACCTCAAATAACACTTGGGTGTTGGTTGATCTTCCTGAAGGAGCGAAACCCATCGGATGCAAATGGATCTTCAAGAAGAAGATGAAAGCAGACGGAACTATTGACAAGTTCAAGGCTAGGTTGGTAGCCAAGGGGTTTTCTCAGAAGCAGGGGATTGACTATTTTGACACGTATGCTCCAGTAGCCCGGATGACCACCATCAGAATGTTGATTGCTCTCGCAGCAATACATAAGATGGTGATACATCAGATGGATGTGAATACGGCTTTCCTAAATGACGAGCTGACCGAAGAGATTTACATGCAACAGCCAGAGGGATTTGTCATCAGGGGTCTTGAAGACAGTCTGCAAGTTGGTGAAATCCTTGTACGGTCTTAAACAGGCTCCCAAGATGTGGCATGAGAAATTTGACAAAGTTATAAGGTCAAATGGCTACATGGTCAGCGATACGGACAAGTGTGTTTACACGAAGTTCGCTGATGGAAGAGGTGTGATCGTTTGTCTGTACGTGGACGACATGCTTATCCTAGGTACGGATATTAGCTGTGTCACTGAAACAAAGAAGTTCATCTCTAGCAAGTTCAGTATGAAGGACTTGGGGGAAGCTGATGTAATCTTAGGGATCAAGATCATCCGGACAGACACTGGACTAGCGCTGTCACAGTCTCATTATATTGAGAAAATGATCACTCGTTATGGGTATCGGGATCTTCCAGGGATCGATACGCCGTACAGGTGTGATCTGAAGCTGAAGCCTAATTCAGGGGAAAGCGTCAGACAGCTGGAGTATGCAAGCGTAATGGGAAGTTTGATGTATGCTACTACTGCCACAAGGCCTGACATAGCTTTCGCCGTGGGAATGCTGAGTCGTTTCACGAGCAACCCAGGTGCTGAACACTGGAAAGCTGTGAAACGGGTTATGAGATATCTCAAGAAGACTCAGACATATGCACTGCACTACAGCGGAGATCCGCAGGTAGTGGAAGGCTTCAGTGATGCCAGTTGGTGCTCAGAGGTGGAGAGCGAGAGGTCCACAGGTGGATACATTTTTACAATGGGTGGAGCTGCTATATCGTGAAAGTCGAAGAAGCAGACTATGCTCTCGCGGTCATCCATGGAATCTGAGTTCTTTGCACTAGATACCGCAGCCGAGGAAGCAGAATGGCTTCGGGAGCTCATGTATGATCTTCCATTGGTTGGAGCGCAAATACCGGCGATACCGATATACTGCGACAACCAGGCGACTGCGGCGGTAGCATCAAATGACCTCTTCAACGGAAAGAAGAGGACTGTACGGTTAAAGCACAGGGCAGTACACGATCTTATCAAGAGAGGTGTTATTGCAGTGATTGATGTTCGGAGTCAGGAGAACCTGGCGGATCCGTTCACCAAGGGCCTCAAGCGCCAGCTGGTCAATGACACAGCTTGTAAAATGGGCTTGAAGGCATTCTGATATTGGATTTTTGTATTCCTACCATAAAGTTTTATGCTAATAGTTCAAATATTTATCTACTAGGCATCTAGCTTTTGGTTCAAGGGAGGACCACTAATCGGAAGAATATCAGGAACGGTGGGTACATGTTCTATTGGGCATGGAGAGGTTACGGACCTATAACCACTGTTGTCTACTATTGTTTTCTGCGGAAAACGGTTCCTGTGGGAAGGTTGGCTTAATTACCTTAATGAGTTCTCAGGCAGAGTGAATGCCTGGAGTGCTTTACAGGAAGCACGGTAGAGCAGCACTACAAGGAGTGAAACTCCATGCTACAGTGGGGTGACTCCACAATGAGGTTTCTATATGTGGGATGCTGCCCAGGAATAGGATAAAGCCTCGGCTTTGCAGGCCAAGTCACAGCGGCGTAGCACCGCAAATAGGCAGTTAGCCTAATGCTGTATATTAAATATAAAGAGGGGTGTAGTCAGCACTACAAAGAGGAGGAGTTCCTCATGTTACAGTGGCACGACACCACCATGAGGTACCCGGTTAGGGATAAAGTCTCGGCCTTGCAAGCCATGTCGTTGCGGCGTAACACCGCAAAGGAGCCTAAGGCTTCATGCTGGGTAGTTTGGCACTACAAAGAGGCGGTTGCCTTATGCTACTGTAGTATGACACTACGATGAGGTTCCCGGTACGGGGTAAGGCCTCGGCTTTAAGCCATGTCATAGCGGCGTAGCACCGCAAGGGAAGCGCAAAGCGCTTCATGCCATGTCTCTTTATAATGAACTCACCTATAGTGTATGATAGAGATATCAGGCCGTCTCTTGAGGTTAAACTTGTAGACACCCAAAATTATACACTGAAACCAGGCTGGCACAGGGCCTTTAATGTGTAGCCAGAAGCACATGTAACTGCATTATGTGAGTGGAAAGAATTTCAGCTATGATGCAGAATTCAAGGCTTAGTCCATTCTTGTATTATAGTTTGATTTTTGACCCATGCGGGAAGATTCAAGTCGTAAGCGACATCTCTCCTAATGCATGATGGACAGTTACTGTGGGGAACACTCGTACTCATATATATAGAGATATGTGGGAGATTGTTGGGTTTGTAGCCTTTTGTTTTGGTTTTTAGTCCCACGTCGGCTAGAAAGGAATGTGTATCTCTACATATATGAGTCTATTCTCTTTATGGAGATGCACATGTAGTGCACATGGGTGTATGCCATGTGGGATTAATTATTAATGGTACAAAGGCTTAATCAACAATTAAGAAGCTGTAAGCTTTTTGCTCTTGGGAAATTTATTTCCATAGGAGCTAAGCCCCGTTGGGGCTTAGCGACTCGGACTCGGACTCGGACTCGGACTCGGGCTCGGGCTCGGGCTCGGGCTCAAGGGCTCATGAGGCGTAATGTGGCATTTTGTTGGCGCACTTTGCACTTAGCACGTCAGCATCGTCGCTAGGCGCATAGTGCGCTTAAGTTGCGCTCGTTGCGCGAGCCACTTGCGCGACCACGTTGCGCGGCCCGTTACGCGAGCCCAGTTACGCTGGCCCAGTTACGCAGCCCAGTACGCAGCCCAGTACGTCCAGTACGCGCAGTGTGCGCAGCGTACGCAGTGTGCGTAGAGTGCGTAGTGTGCGTAGGGTGCGTAAAAAGGGTTGTGTGCGTATGGCTGGCTGCATATTAGAGCGGGAACGGTTGCAGCAGTTGCTGCACGTTCAGGAGTGGTTCTGCCACTACCCTGAAGTTCAGGCAACTGCTTGGCAACCGCCCCGTGGGCTATATATGCAGGTTCTCTCCTCTCTCTGAGGGTAGTAGTAATCAGAATTCCAGGGAGAAAAACTATAAGTGTTCTTTAACACAACAGAGTAGTGAGCGTGTTCTTTAACACAAACACTAGTACTTTTTAGTACGCGTGGGTTCTGTTACTTCAAACAGAGAGAAAGAGAGAGGAGTAGAGCCATTGCCAGAGGAGTTCGCCGTCTTCCGAGGAGTCAGAAGAGCAGGAGTGTTCCAAGGTTTTCCGTCAACCTTGCTGGTTCCTGGAAGCTGTTCGCAGAGGACGAATAAAGCTTTGAGCAACGGTGATAATTCACCCCAGCATTTCCATCTCTCGCCTGTCATCCTTCTGTTGCCTTTAGCAGTTCTGTCAGTATCTTCTTTTTAGAAGGCACTACTGCCAGTTTGCTACGATCACGAAAATCTCTTTAGATTATTCGTGTATTACGATATCTTTTTAGATCTCGTAATTTGCAGAATCCTTCTGGATCTCTGTTGCAAAACCTTCTTTAAGGAATTGCATTTGAAATGTTGTCTTTACAATTGTTTCAGTTTCTCTGTTTTCCATCAAAAAAATTGTGCCCCGGCGTTTCCGGCAATAACATGTTTTACATGCATGGAGTCAGGTATACCAAATCCTAGATCATGGCAGATATGGCTTGAATTTGACTTCCTATGTCATGATTTGATACTATCTTATATCAGTCAGGCCGTAGAATGCACCAATCAGTCAAGCCGTAGAGTGCGGCAACCTGGTGTTTGAGTTGTCTATGAATCTCGACCTCAGTGCTTACCACAAGTGGAATAACCCGTGAATGCACCAATCAGGTCATCCGACAACTTCGACAATATGGTAAATCGTGCAAACTTTGTCCTTGTCATACCCCTTTTGGTACGCCTCAGTGTCTTGTCTGTGCTGAGCAATAGTGCTGCTCTGGTTCGACCATTTCCTGACTTTAAGAGTCTAAGGATTACGCTTATTGAGTAGATATTAGATACTATGGTGCCAGATGTCGAAGTTCTCGTCGTTTAGCATCACCCTTTTGGTGTGCTTGGCCACTTTCGATTTGGCAACCATCTAAAGATATATAAAATGGATTTAGTTGATTTTATTAATCTTGAATCCCATAATGACCCTTCACCCAAACAAATATTTTACAAAATGGATCCATCTTTTAAGGGCGTGTAACCATAAATAAGTGTAGCTACATGGAACCAAATCTCCCATTCTCAAAAGTTGGAAACTTTGAAAAAATCTTCCATCCATAGAAGGGTGTGACTCATAATAGAAAATATAACTAAAACATTTTTTATCTTTGCATTAAAGACTACAGGTTGTGCTTGTTGTCGGCATTCCAGAAAGGGCTAGACTTGCCACCAGCGTCCGCCGCTAGCCCCTACGAGGCTGGCCTTGCACCAATGCATGCACATCATCCCTGAAGCCCTCCGCGAGGGGTCAGAGTCTTTGCAAACTGCCATTGAGGTCCCTATGGGTCGGGGTTGTCTCGTCATGGTCGTCGGGGCCCCACTTTTGTTGGGGTCCGCTCGTCGACAGCTCCAGTAATCCCATATAGGGTAAGGGCTGCTCCACCTCGCCGGCTGATTCCAACAGGACCCCTGTGTGGGATCGTGGTTGTCACGTCCCGATTCCGTAGAATCGATAGTCGTCCCCCGGGCGTGATGCCGTGCGAACCTAAGTTGCGATCGCACAAGACATAGTCATAAGGTTATCCGAAACACAACATCAAGTTAGAGTACGCAGAGAAATTGAATGACACATTTGAAATAGAAATAGACTTTTTCATTGATGATAATAAAACTTTACATAGACTCCTTTACAATCATTGCCGCGCGGGCTACAACATGACTCGACTTACAAAATGAACGCCGATGAGATAGACGTTCCATACATTACATCCCCTTTTTAGAAGCAAAATATAACATCTTTCCACCTGCTATCGAGGCGAGGCGAGCCGCCATCTTCTTTTGGACTGAGTGCGGGTCTTCTTCAAAAGGAAACCAGGAACAAGCCTTTTCACGCGGACGAGGCTTCAAAAGGGTTCACTTCGCCTTGAGCTTTCAAGTGGCACGCCCTTCGTAGTTCGGGGTACCTGCGTGGAGAGCGAGGATCAGTACATTACACTTTGTACTGGTGCGTGGCTATTTGAATTCCAAGCTCTCATTTGGTTGAAGAGTTTAATTGACTTAAAGTATGAATGTTTCTAACCATCCTAATGAATTTCAAACAAGCATATGACAAGCATAGTAAAATTTACGTTGAAACTTACCGACGGCGGCCCGTGCCGCGCCTGATGAAACTTACCATGTTCTTCCCTGTCAATTATTATCATTCCCATACCAAGTACAATATTTCGTGTGTTGGTCACTGGCTCCCAGAGCCATCGTGGACTCCTCTAGCTTTTGTTAGACGGGGTCCTTTCAGCGTGAGTAGCGAGCCCCGCTGCAAGTCCTCGCCTAACCCGTGCCCAGCACAGCTAATTATTTGTTTCCCTTTGCCCGCAACGGTCCCGTGGCCTCGGGTTGCCGTGCGGGGAAACGCTCACCTTGTCGACAAGTTGTCCATGACCGTGCAAAGACATATTTTTTTAGTTGTTAAGACATAGCCTACCCTTTTCTTTTTGAGAACTTGCTCATTCATTCGTGTTCGTGCACTTGCATTTATCTTTTCATTCGCAACAACACTATCGACTTTGCCTAAGAAGGGGGTCGAGAAGAGAAGGGTCAGCCACTCACCTTGAGTTTACTTCGGCGAGAGAACTTGTTGGTCGCGCTAGACGTCGCCTACGCGATTACCTGAAATCGCACAAGCAACCGATTAGAACACTGCATTATTCAAGGAGTTCGATAGAAAATGCGAGTTCGAAATGCAAGCCATGAAAACCATCGAAAACATTCACGAAAGCGCATTCAGAAAACAAAGCCAAAACCAACGCAAGTGGCATGAAAAGCAGAGCAACGGGAGGTCTCTCCCGACTCAACCGCAGAGTCAATCCTCGAGGCGCAGCCCGCTGAATATGGGACTTGGTTCCGAAGAAGACATTCCATAACGAGGAATGGGTCTTAATTCAACCGTTCCCGTTCGATCGACTCGGCCGATCCCGACCTATCGGTCCCTGACCGAATCGATAGCGACAGTGTTCCTTTCTCGTGCACCCCGTGGACAGAGTACGGGACACGATGTAGGGACGGGGCACTACACCATAACCAACTAAGAAAAAGTTTCGTCCTCGAAACTTAAGAATAGAACCTACCTCTACGAGAACAATGAAGGGAACTTCTCCTTCATTTCAGACTCAAGCTCCCACGTCGACTCCTCGACCGAATGGTTTCTCCAGAGGACGCGGACTAGAGGAATAGCACGGTTGCGGAGAAGTTTATCCTTGCGCTCCAAAATTTGCACCGGCTCTTCGACATATGATAAGTCCGCCTTCAGGTCCAGCTTACCCAAATCTACCACATGCCCCAGATCGTGCACGTACTTCCGCAATTGCGAGACGTGGAAGACGTCATGTACCTCTGACAATGCCGGCGGCAAGGCAATTTGGTAAGCTACCGGGGCGACTCGCTTCAATATTTCAAACGGGCCAACAAATCTTGGGCTCAACTTTCCTTTCGCACCGAACCGGGAAACTCCACGCATAGGCATCACCTTCAGGAATACATGGTCGCCTTCCGAGAACTCGAGGGGGCGTCGGTGCGTGTCGGCATAGCTTTTCTGCCGGCTTTGTGCTATCTTCAATCTTTCTCGTATCAACTTAACCTTCTGCACAGTCTGCTCTACCAGCTCCGGACCAAGTATCTGTCGTTCCCCGACTTCATCCCAGCAAATGGGCGATCTACACTTCCGGCCGTACAAAGCTTCATACGGCGCCATTTGGATGCTGGACTGATAGCTGTTGTTGTATGCAAACTCGGCCAGCGGTAGATGGACGTTCCAACTTGACTTCAAGTCAATCGCACAGAGTCGCAACATGTCTTCGAGAATTTGGTTCACCCGCTCTGTTTGGCCGTCAGTCTGAGGATGATAAGCTGAGCTGAACTTCAACTTGGTCTCCAGTGCTGAATGTAGACTACTCCAGAAGCGCGCTACGAACCGTCCATCCCGATCCGAGACGATAGAAACTGGGACCCCGTGCAGCCGAACTATTTCATCAAGATATATCTGAGCAAGGCGGTCGACGCTCCAAGTAACTTTGATGGCGATAAAGTGCGCTGACTTGGTTAGTCGATCGACGATGACCCAGATGGCGTCGTTTCCCCGCGGCGTCCTCGGCAAGCCAACAACGAAGTCCATAGTGGTGTGATCCCACTTCCACTCTGGAATGGCGAGGTTCTGCGTCTCCCCGCCCGGTCGCTGGTGCTCGGCTTTGACTTGTTGACAGGCCATACATTTTGACACAAAGAGCGCTACGTCCCTCTTCATGTCGTGCCACCAAAAGACAACGCGGAGGTCCTTATACATCTTGGTGCTGCCAGGATACAAGGAATATTTTGCATAATGCGCCTCCGACATTATCTCCTTTCTGAGTTCTGCATCATCCGGTACGCATAGCCGTCCCTTCACGCGCAACACTCCCGACTCGTCCTCTGCAAGGTCAGACGCTTTCCCTGTCGATATCAGCTTCCGCATCTTCTCCAGGTATGGGTCGTCCTTCTGTGCAGACTTGATCCTCTCCAGTAGGCTCGGTTTCACCCGCAGTTGCGCTAGTTTCACGTCTCTGAAACGAACTCGGAGTTCAATGCCCATTCCTTCTAAGTCACGCAGCAGTCGATCGTTGATGCATAATGAAGCTAAGTACTTTCGGCTCAGCGCATCCGCTACCACATTTCCCTTGCCCGGCGTGTAGTCGATCGATAAGTCATAGTCTTTGATTAGTTCGAGCCATCGCCTCTGCTGCAAATTCAGTTCTTTCTGGGTGAAGAGATACTTGAGGCTTTTGTGGTCCGTATAAATCCTGCACGCCACGCCATAGAGATAGTGACGCCACAGCTTCAACGCAAACACAATCGCCGCTAGTTCTAGGTCGTGCGTGGGGTAGTTCTTCTCGTGCGGCTTCAACTGCCGGGAAGCAAAAGATATCACCTTATCCCGCTGCATGAGCACACACCCCAAGCCCTGGCCAGAAGCATCGCTGAAGATTTGAAATCCCTCCGTCCCTTCAGGAAGAGCAAGTATCGGGGCCGAAACGAGTCGTTGTTTAAGCTCCTGGAAGGAAGCTTCACAGTCGTCTGACCACTTGAATGCGACTCCTTTCTGGGTGAGGCGAGTCAACGGCGATGCGATCTTCGCGAAGTCTTTCACGAAGCGTCGGTAGTATCCCGCCAAGCCTAGGAAGCTTCGAATTTCGCTAACTGATGCGGGCCGTTTCCAATCAGCAACTGCCTCGACTTTCTTCGGATCGACTGCGATGCCCGCGGCGGAGATAATGTGCCTAAGGAATGAGACGCTGTTCAGCCAGAACTCGCACTTGCTCATCTTCGCGTACAACTGATTCTCTCGAAGGGTTTGGAGTACCGTCCGCAGATGCTCTGCATGTTGCGCTCGATCCTTCGAGTAGACGAGGATGTCGTCGATGAAGACTACTACGAACTTGTCAACGAACGGACGGAACACTCGATTCATTAGATCCATGAAGACGGCAGGGGCGTTTGTCAGACCGAACGGCATTACCAAGAACTCGTAGTGGCCATAACGAGTGCGGAAGGCAGACTTCAGCACGTCATCTGGCTTGACTTTGAGTTGGTGATAACCCGATCGCAGATCAATCTTCGAAAACACCGTTGCACCTTGGAGCTGGTCGAACAAGTCGTCGATGCGGGGCAGGGGGTATTTGTTTCGGACGGTGGCTTTGTTCAATTCCCGATAGTCGATGCAGAGTCGCATCGATCCATCCTTCTTCTTCACAAATAGCACGGGCGCACCCCACGGCGAGACACTCGGACGGATAAACCCTCTGTCGAGCAATTCCTGAAGTTGTGCCTTCAATTCTTTCAATTTTGCAGGGGCCATTCTGTACGGAGCCTTCGAGATCGGCCGGGTGTCGGAGAATGTGTCGATGGTGAACTCTATTTCTCGATCGGGCGGCATGCCGGGTAGCTCGTCCGGGAACACGTCTGGGAATTCTGCCACAACGTCGGTCTGACCCGCGTTTGCACCATCCTGTTGCATGTCTCGAACGGAAGCTAGATAGCCTTCGCACCCGGAATGCAGCATCCGTCGAGCAGATATTGCGAAGATCACCATACAGGTCGGCGACGCCTCACCACACGAGTAGCAGAATTCAGGCACTCCAGGCATGCGGAATGTGACCTTCTTTTCAGCGCAGTCTATGGTTGCGTTGCACGGCCCGAGCCAATCCATTCCCAGAATGATGTCAAAGTCCTTCATATCTAGAACTATCACATCCAGACCGATCTTTTGACCGCCGATACAGATAATCCCGTCGGCGCAAGCTAAGTTTGTGAGAATTGGTGTGCCCGAAGGCGTGCTTACGCTAAGGTCGAGATCTAATGATATTACAGGAAATTTGTGTTCGGCGGCAAAGTCCGCCGATATAAAACTATGCGAAGCGCCTGAATCAAATAACACACGAGCAGGCACATTATTGAAATTGAGTGTACCTGACACTACTGTATCTGATGCCAGTGCTTCGTCTCGAGTCATGGCGTAGACGCGGCCCTGAGTGTTGGGGCGACGGTCTCGGCCATTTTGCGGTGCGGGTTGAGTGGGTGGAGGAGGTCGAGGCGCCTGTCCTCGATTCTCTTGTCGGTGTTGTTGTGACGGGACGTTACGAGTGACGAAAGCTTGGACAATTTGGAGCCGTGTGACCCCTCTGTCCGCAAGCAAAACATTCAACATTGCGAAAAAAGTAGTGGCTTTCACGGTGTCCAAGTCGCCCGCAATTGGTGCACTTAGGTACTGTCTTATCACCCTTGTAGCCGCCGTTATTTGGACGCTTTGACGCGTCGTTGTTGCCTCCCATATGGCTAGGACGTTTGTGATTGGAGTGGCGCACAACGTCGTCAGCGCTGGAAGGATGCAGGTTCTCAAGGCGGAGGGCGTGATTCAGAGCCTCGCCTACGGTCTTGTACTCCGGGACCCCGACATGCGCACCGATAGGGTGTCGCAGACCCACTTCGAACCGTCGCACACGGCACTCTTCAGTCGGCAGAAACTGGCCAGCAAACTTAGACAACTTGTTGAATTCTGTGGCGTACTGTTCCACTGTCCGGATCCCTTGCTTCAACTGCATGAATTCATTCTCCTTCGCTTGACGAACGGCTGACGGAAGGTACTAGACTTCGAAAGCTTTACGGAATGTGGCCCAAGAGATCGGCGCGGTGGTGTTGTCCGGATCGGATCGCTCGCTTGCGTACGGCCAACCAGTCGTGCGCGTTCAACCGTAGTTGAAGTTGTGCGCAGGCGACTTGCTTGGATTCTTCAATGCCAAGCAGCTCGAAGTGATCTTCCAGCTCTTCCAACCAGTCGATCGCTATGGAGGGACCCTCGGTACCGCTGAAGGAAGTGCGGCACGCTTTCTTGAATTCTGACACTTCAAAGTTGTACTTTTTCGGTGCCGCTGGTTGACGTTCGGGATCCTCCGTGTCGATTTCAATGGGTTGTTGGATCGCCGGCACGGTGACGGTAGGCATAGTCGTAGAATTCCCGTTGGCCGCCATTGTCTGGACGATCTGCTGCAGGGTATCTAGCTGCTTTTGCTGAAGTTTGGCATGTGCATCAAAGCAAGCTTCGAAGCGAGCTTCGAAGTGGGCCTGTCGTTCCTCTACTTGTTGATATCGGTTCTCGGACTGGTTTCGCTGCGCCTCCATCATGCGTAGCATCCTTTCGATGGTATCGTTAGAAGGTCCGGCCTGCGGACGATGCGAACTACTAGAGCCGCTTGAGGCGCTCTGTTCTTGCTCGGCCGTGGGTTCTGTCACTTCTGCGATACGAAGGCAAACGCATCAGTCACAAATTATTACGGACACATTGTATGGAACAACTTATCTCATCGATGCGAGGTCAAAGGTTTGGAACTCTAGACGCGAGGCCAAAGGATGTAAAGCCGTGCTCTGATACCATTATGTTACGTCCCGATTCCGTAGAATCGATAGTCGTCCCCCGGGCGTGATGCCGTGCGAACCTAAGTTGCGATCGCACAAGGCATAGTCATAAGGTTATCCGAAACACAACATCAAGTTAGAGTACGCAGAGAAATTGAATGACACATTTGAAATAGAAATAGACTTTTTCATTGATGATAATAAAACTTTACATAGATTCCTTTACAATCATTGCCGCACGGGCTACAACATGACTCGACTTACAAAATGAACGCCGATGAGATAGTCGTTCCATACATTACATCCCCTTTTTACAAGCAAAATATAACATCTTTCCACCTGCTATCGAGGCGAGTCGAGCCGCCATCTTCTTTTGGACTGAGTGCGGGTCTTCTTCAAAAGGAAACCAGGAACAAGCCTTTTCACGCGGACGAGGCTTCAAAAGGGTTCACTTCGCCTTGAGCTTTCAAGTGGCACGCCCTTTGTAGTTCGGGGTACCTGCGTGGAGAGCGAGGATCAGTACATTACACTTTGTACTGGTGCGTGGCTATTTGAATTCCAAGCTCTCATTTGGTTGAAGAGTTTAATTGACTTAAAGTATGAATGTTTCTAACCATCCTAATGAATTTCAAACAAGCATATGACAAGCATAGTAAAATTTACATTGAAACTTACCGACGGCGGCCCGTGCCGCGCCTGATGAAACTTACCATGTTCTTCCCTGTCAATTATTATCATTTCCATACCAAGTGCAATATTTCGTGTGTTGGTCACTGGCTCCCAGAGCCATCGTGGACTCCTCTAGCTTTTGTTAGACGGGGTCCTTTCAGCATGAGTAGCGAGCCCCGCTGCAAGTCCTCGCCTAACCCGTGCCCAACACAGCTAATTATTTGTTTCCCTTTGCCCGCAACGGTCCCGTGGCCTCGGGTTGCCGTGCGGGGAAACGCTCACCTTATCGACAAGTTGTCCATGACCGTGCAAAGACATGTTTTTTAGTTGTTAAGACATAGCCTACCCTTTTCTTTTTGAGAACTTGCTCATTCATTCGTGTTCGTGCACTTGCATTTATCTTTTCATTCGCAACAACACTATCGACTTTGCCTAAGAAGGGGGTCGAGAAGAGAAGGGTCAGCCACTCACCTTGAGTTTACTTCGGCGAGAGAACTTGTTGGTCGTGCTAGACGTCGCCTACGCGATTACCTGAAATCGCACAAGCAACCGATTAGAACACTGCATTATTCGAGGAGTTCGATAGGAAATGCGAGTTCGAAATGCAAGACATGAAAACCATCGAAAACATTCACGAAAGCGCATTCAGAAAACAAAGCCAAAACCAACGCAAGCGGCGTGAAAAGCAGAGCAACGGGAGGTCTCTCCCGACTCAGCCGCAGAGTCAATCCTCGAGACGCAGCCCGCTGAATATGGGACTTGGTTCCGAAGGAGACATTCCATAACGAGGAATGGGTCTTAATTCAACCGTTCCCGTTCGATCGACTCGGCGGATCCCGACCTATCGGTCCCGACCGAATCGATAGCGACAATGTTCCTTTCTCGCGCACCCCGTGGACAGAGTACGGGGCACGATGTAGGGACGGGACACTACAGTGGTAGCATCACGAGGGCCACCAGCATCATCCTGAACCCCATAAGGGTCGATCGGCTGATTTAGAGGAATGGTCGGCCATGGCCCACTTAGTGGGGTCGCAGAGATTGTCAAGTTGATGACACCAGTGTTCTAAATAGCGGTTGAGGTAGCCACTTAGGCGGCGTCTAGGCGGTAGGCGGTCTCTCTCCGCACGCTTTTGCGGTAGGCGGTGAAGTAGGCGGCCAATGGGGGTTTGGCGGCATAGGCGGAGGTGAGGCGGCATAGGCGGAGGCGAGGCGGCGTAGACGGACGCCTAGGCGGAGCAATACCTAACAAGATGTTTTGGCCAAAAGGTTTTGCAAGCATTATGGCCCTATACTTCACTTTTACAAAACTAAAACTTTATAAATCTTCGTTCTACAACTTAGTTATGAATGGAACATCCTTAAAATATGTATATTATACAAAAAAAAACTGTGGTAAAATAGTACAAAATGTATCAACTGCCTAGGCGGTAGGCGGACTCTCTCCGTCGCGCACCCGCCTACCGTCGTTTAGAACCTTGGATGGCGCACTTTGGCTTTGCACAATTTCTAGGGTTACAGCAAGGAGATTGGATCTTCTTGATTTCGGAGATCACATTTATCCAAGAAAATGAACACATCTTCTCTACTTAACTAAAAAATAAGGAAAAAAATTGATTACTTAGATCAGAAACTAAGGATCTACGGGCAACCCTTATAGATCATCACAAACAAGATACGAAAATGTTATAAACAAAAGATAAAGCCTAGATATAGGACAAACACAATCCTCAATTTTATCATCACGCAGGGGCATGAATCAAAGTATCAACAAGAAATCCTAGTTTTCTAGCATGTAAATTTAGATCATGACAAATCTGAAACCTTAATTTTTTTGGGTTTCCAAAGATCTAAAAAATTAAGAAGTGGAGCCTTTGTGGCTCTGATACCATATCTAGATGGTAGAAAGATCTAGATATCGAAGGTACAACCGGAAACAGCTTAAGAGTTATACCTTCGATGCGTAACTAGGCCGAGTTGCTCCTACGGTCATCTAAGACACAATCATCGATGTATCCTACTAGAGGAGATTCCTTTAGTTCACGTGAGGAGGAAGAGGAAGGAGGTACTTTTTGGAGGAAAGTGGATTTGGGTTCTCCACATGAGAATATCCTTCTTTATATAAACATCCAGTATTATAGATTTTGCTAGGCGGAATCAGTGCGGCAAGGTCCGACTAGGCGGCTGCACAAATTTTTTTAGAAACTTGAAATATGAATCTTAATTTTATTTTAATTTTATGAAATTTTTATTTAAATTTTTTTGAACTTTTTTGAATTTTTTTATTTTTTTATTTTTTGAAATTTTTTTGAAAAAAATTTGAAAGCTGAATTTTTTTTAAAAATTTTTTGAACTTTGTTTTGATTTTTTTTTTAAATCTGAATTTTTTTTACTTGTTTTAAAATTTGAAAAAATTTCGCCTAGCCGAACAGGAACGCGTAGGGTCGAACAGGACCGCGTAGGGCCGAACAAGACCGCCTAGGACCGAACTAGCGCCTTGGTCGGCCCATTAGGAGATTTTCGGTGCGTTGGAAGGCCGAACAGCGCCTAGACGGTCGGCTAGGCCAATTTTTAGAACATTGTAAACATCTATGAGTCCTAATAGGTGCACCCAAATATGAGCGCACTATCCATATTTGGACCCGGCAAAAACAAGGCCAAAGCAGGTATGGACCGAACTAGACTGGACCTGTTCGAGTTTTGTGTCAATATCCACAAAGGGCTCATCTGTGTGGTGTTGGTGTGGGTGGGGTTCCCAACCTATATGGAGAAAATCCCGGAGTGCGACGAGCGTCATTCGTGTGCCAGAAAATCTCGGAAAGTCGAAGGCGACAAAGATGTCGCATTTGAGCGCGTGTCAAACTTGTATTGGAAAAGCGATATCAGATGCAGTGGTATATCGCCAGTATACCGGTCTGACACAGTTTTGTTCCAGAACCATTTTGACTAGGGATTTTTTTTTTTGGTATGTGTCGGGGTTGAAGGCCGAATTTGGATGATTTATTTACACCATTGGATCGTGATCAACAATCCAGATCAGTTAGAAATTGGGGTGCTTTAAATAGGTGTTTTTTTAACCCTAATTCATTATCACAAAATCAAAATGTGAGAGTTTTCTCAAGATTGAAACTTTCTAAGAGAGGAAGAGAGATTCGGAGATTGATTCGAAGAAAAATCATTTCGAAGAGTGTAACCTCTTCCCAATTTTCTAACGAATCCAATTTCTTCCAAATAGATTTTTTTTAGAAGAATTAATTAGATATCAATGAGAATGGCAATATAGTAATAGCATGATTAGTAACTAATTAGAAAATAATTCTAGTGGGAAATTTCTAGAATTTAGACATGTGATTATAAGAAGAATTTAGAAATTTGATTTGTTAGTATTAAACATTTAATTCACATGTTTAGTATTAGCCTAATCTAAAGGACGTGTAATAACTATGAAGGATCTAAAAGGCCTAACCAACTCTCTAACTAACTCATAACAAACATCCTAACTAACCCCCCTAAAATTTAGGGCATGTGCCTAATAATTGACTACTCTAGAAAATTCTAATTAGAACCTATAAATAGGGCATTATTTCTCATTGATTTTATTCACTTCAAATTTAAGTCTCTTCCAGCCCAATTCAAACTATTTCAAAACCTCCAAGGCTCGTGAAGCTTAGCAAGGCAAAGCCCTACTCACTCCGGCAAGATTGTTGAACCTTTGTGACGTTCTTCCTCCCCTCCTTCACCATGATGCTATGACGGTTTCGAATTCTCTCTGCTGTGAGTTTGGCTCGAGAGCGCCACTCCGATCGGCAAGAACGACGCTTCCCTGCGGTTGAATGTTGTCTTTAGTAAAGATCGGCGCATCAGCCACCGAGTCGACAATCTGTGGTGTCAACTCCGGTAACACTTCACAGACGAGTCCCAACTGTGTGAACAATCGGATTTGAGAACTGATGGCAGTGAACAACTTCGACAGTCACCAAGTCCTACTTCAATTGTATGCGTTCGATAGAATTCCTCTGAAGAGTGACTTCCAGCCCCGACCGGTGAGTATTCTTCCTCTAATTACTGTTTTATTCAATACTTGTGTTTGATTGATCGATCTGGATTTTGATGTCATTAGGTTAACAATAGGGCTCCGATTGAGTTCCAAATTGTTCGAGCACACTATCTCCGGTGATCTGGAGCCTTCGTCCTCGGCAAGCCACCCATCGAGGATCACATGGACACCTTCATATTTTGAGAAGCTTCATTCGTCAACGATTTCCTGTTGACGTTGGGTACCAGAATCTGGCGAGTATGATATCTTTGGCTCCATCAGTCAACGAGCTCCCGTCAGTGTTCTAAATGGCGGTCGAAGAAGTGCCTAGGCATGAGGCGGACACTCTCTGCACCATTTTGCCGTTGTTAGTGGAGTAGGCGGCCAAAGGAGATTTGACAGCGTAGGTGGAGGTGAGACGGCGTAGGAGAGCACCTCGGCGGAGCAATACCTGACTAGATGTTTTGATAAAACAGGTTTGCAAGCATTATGGATCTATGGTCCATTTTTGCAAGACTGAAGCTTCATAAATCTTTTTTCTACAAGTTAGTTGTGAGTAAAATACCCTTAACATATGCATATTATGCAAAAACAAACAGTGGTAAAATAGTAAAAATGTCTAAATGCACAGGCAACCTAGACGGTAGACGGACTCTCTCTACCGCGCACCCGCCTACCGTCGTTTAAAACCTTGGCTCCAGTGACGTCAAGATCGATGGTCCACGTCAACGAGAGGTCTTCGAGCAAACAGAGTAAGTTTCTTGAACTTTGTTCCCTTTTCTCTTCATCAAGTGTTGACTTTTATCAGTCTTGGGGTTAAGAGCGGAGAAGGGAATCATATTCCCATTTGGTTCAGTGAACCCACCATAGTCAGGTTTTGAAGAATTATAGGTAATAGTCTTAACAGAATGAGTACTTGGGCCAGAAGAAGTTCGGATTTAAGGAATATTTTTTCAGTGGGCTGACTTTGGGCCAGGATCTAAAACTCGAAAATTTTCCAGTAGGCTGCAGTGAATAGATACTAAGATTCTTAATAGGCCAGCCCAAAACTGATTAAGGATACTTAAGAATATTGAAACTCTTAGTATATATAGATTGGTTTGACGAATAGAAATAATAGTGTTCTAAATTTCAGCCTAGGCGGCCAGTGGCCGCACCGGAAACCCCCTAGGCAGTGGTCCTAGGCGGATTTCGGCCCTAGGCGGACCTATTCGGCCTACTCGGCCGAATTGAGAATTGGAAAAATTCAAAAAAAATCAAAAAAAATAAAAAAAATTTGAAATTTCAAAATTTTCACATTTGAACTTAAAAAAAAAAACCCTTACCTGGATCCATTGTTCTTGCTGCCGTTATTGCCGCTGTTGCAGGTGCTGCTACTGCTACTGCTTGCCGTCGCCGCTACTGCAATTGCTGCTGCTGTGAAGAAGAGGAGAGGGGAGATGAACGTCTGTAGTCGCTGCTGCAGTTGCTGTTGTGGAGGAGAGAAGAGGAGAGGAGGGGAGAGAGATTGGGAGGAGAGGAGGGGAGAAGAGACGGGAGACTCTTTCTCCTCTCCCCCTTTTAATTTAGGTTTAGTTTTAATATAAAAAAAAATTGAAAAAAATGAATCCTAGGTAGAATTCGAACACTTGACCACTGTCATCCATAAACTTAAGTTAAGCCTACTAGCCACAAGTGCCCATAAGATTTTGTGTTAGAATATTATATACAACATATTTATGTATAAACGTGTTAAAAATAAAAATAAATAAATAAATCAGTTCGGCGTCTAGGTGGCCTAGCGCTAGGCAGCCCTCCGACGCACCGATTCTGCCTACCGAAATTTATAACATTGAGAAATAATAATTATTTGAGAATAGGATAAAGATCAAGAATTAGAATCAAGAAAAGAAACATTTTGTAACAAACTTTTGAAATAAAAGGAAATAAAGAATAAAGTGTAATATAGGTTTTGAGGGCTTGAGATAGAATTTTCCTTAGCCTATAGATAGTTCATAAAATAGGTTCTTAAGTTAAACAATAATAAATTAAGTAATTAGGGTTTTAGCCTTAAGAAGGATCTAGAAAGATTTTATTGGATAGTTTGGACTTAGGATGGAACTAATGATTTAATAGTCTTCATAGGTGGACCTAATCCAACTTCTAGGACAAATGCAAGTACTCTACTCAATGCAGTTATTTTTCTTTATTATGCATAATCGTGACATGGTAGGATACACGAACTTCTATCTTTCGTGTCTTGTTTATTGAATTCGTGCCATAATCACAATTTCTTGTCGGGAGGAAAAATACTTGAGTAGGTGTGTGGACTAACCCCAAGTTCAACCCAATGTCTTACGTGTCTAATAGCAGTTGCACACTGCATGTACGATGTTCCAGATCTTACCCCTAGTCATCCACATATCAACACAGGCATTTCAAACACATAGATAACATAGATATTCTTTTCATGCACATTGTTTCATATCTCCTGGATCAGTATTATTTTATTATGTTCCTGCATTTTCTGTATTTGTGTATTGTACTTTGCTCCACATCAGCTGAGAATGAGGATGATTACTCGACATGTTACGAACTCCAGGATGCAGACTTAGGAGTTACAGGAGGCCCAGAGGCATTGGAGGATTAAGAGACTATCCCTAGAGGGATATGAGCTAGACTTGTATAGATTTTTAGCATCAGCGTGATTGCATTAGATCGAGGATGTTGTAGTTTTCTTTCTATGGTGTTGAGTTTAGTTAGTCATTTGACCGGCTTTGTCTCCGGAGTATAGACTGTAAAAGCATGTATAAATAGTGGAAACTGTGTTGTGTGCGGTTGTTACTTTCTCGATATTAGTGATGTGATAAGTAGATTGATATACAGTTATTTACGAGGTTTAGATAGCGTACTATTGATGATTACGTGCCGTAGGCTGGATGTGCTCATAATTCGTATCCAGTTATCTGGAAGCGGATCGTGACAAAGAGTGTTAGTGCCGGGAACGCCGGGGCACAATTTTTGATGAAAAACTGAGAAAATGAAACAGTTGTAAAGACAACGTTTCTAATGCAACTCCTTAAAGAAGGTTTTGCAACAGAGGTCCAGAAGGATTCTGCAAATTACGAAATCTAAAAAGATATCGTAATACACGAATAATCTAAAGAGATTTTCGTGATCGTAGCAAACTGGCAGTAGTGCCTTCTAAAAAGAAGATACTGACAGAACTGCTAAAGGCAACAGAAGGATGACAGGCGAGAGATGGAATTGCTGGGGTGAATTATCACCGTTGCTCAAAGCTTTATTCGCCCTCTGCGAACAGCTTCCAGGAACCAGCAAGGTTGACGGAAAACCTTGGAACACTCCTGCTCTTCTGACTCCTCGGAAGACGGCGAACTCCTCTGGCAATGGTACTCTTCTCTCTGTTTGAAGTAACAGAACTCACGCGTACTAAAAAGTACTAGTGTTTGTGTTAAACAACACGCTCACTACTCTGTTGTGTCAAAGAACACTTAGAGTTTTCTCTCTGGAATTCTGATTACTTCTACCAACTGAGAGAGAGGAGAGAACCTGCATATATAGCCCACGGGGCGGTTGCCAAGCAGTTGCCTGCACTTCAGGGTAGTGGCAGAACCACTCCTGAATATGCAGCAACTGCTGCAACCGTTCCCGCTCTAATATGCAGCCAGCCATACGCACATACGCACTCTACGCACACTGCGTACGCTGCGCACACTGCGCACTCTGCGTACGCTGCGCACACTGCGCGCACTGGGCTGCGTACTGGGCTGCGTAACTGGGCCAGCGTAACTGGGCTCGCGTAACGGGCCGCGCAACGTGGTCGCGCAAGTGGCTCGCGCAACGAGCGCAACTTAAGCGCACTATGCGCCTAGCGACGATGCTGACGTGCTAAGTGCAAAGTGCGCCAACAAAACGCCACATTACGCCTCATGAGCCCTTGAGCCCGAGTCCGAGCCCGAGCCCGAGCCCGAGCCCGAGCCCGAGCCCGAGTCCGAGTCCGAGTCCGAGTCCGAGTCCGAGTCCGAGTCCGAGTCCGAGTCGCTAAGCCCCAACGGGGCTTAGCTCCTATGGAAATAAATTTTCCAAAAGCAAAAAGCTTACAGCTTATTAATTGTTGATTAAGCCTTTATACCATCAATAATTAATCCCACATGGCACACACCCATGTGCACTACATGTGCATCTCCATAAAGAGCAAAGACTCATATATATGGAGATACACATTCCTTTCTAGCCGATGTGGGACTAAAAACCAAAACAAAAGGCTAAAAAAATCCAACAATCCCCCACATATCTCTATATATATGAGTACGAGTGTTCCCCACAGTAACTGTCCATTATGCTTTTAGGATAGATGCCACTTGACTTGAATCTTCCCACGTGAGTCAAAAGTCAAACTATAATACAAGAATGGACTAAGCCTTGAATTCTGCATCATAGCTGAAATTCTTTCCACTCACATAATGTAGTTACATGTGCCTCTGGCTGCACATTTAAGGCCGTGTGCCAGCCTGGTTTCAGTGTATAATATTGGGCGTCTATAAGTTTACCCTCAAGAGACGGCCTGATATCTCTTTGTCCATACACTATAGGTGAGTTCTTTATTAAAGAGACATGGCATGAAGCGTCCAACACTTCCTTTGCGGTGCTACGCCGCTATGACATGGCCTTAAGCCGAGGACCTTACCCCGAATCACCGGGAACCTCATCGTAGTGTCATACTACCCGTAGCATGAGGTCTAGCCCCTTTGTAGTGCCAAACTACCCAGCATGAAGCCTTACGCTTCTGTGCGGTGTTACGCCGCTACGACATGGCTTGCAAGGCCGAGGCTTTATCCCTAGCCGGGTTTACCTCATTGTGGTGTCGTGCCACCCGTAACATGAGGAACACCTCCTCTTTGTAGTGCTGACTACATCCCTCTTTAATTCAATATACAGCATTAGGCCAACTGCCTATTTGCGGTGCTACGCCGCTGTGACTTGGCTAACATAGCCGAGGCTTTACCTCCTTCGAGAACCTCATGGTGGAGTCACCGCCACACATAGCATGGAGTCACACTCCTTGTAGTGCTGTGCTACCATGCTTCCTGTAAAGCATACCAGACATTCCAAATGCCTGAGAACTCATTAAGGCATTTAAGCCAACCTCCCACAGGACCTGTTTTCCGCAGAAAACAACAGTAGACAACAGTGGTTATAGGTCCGTAACCTCTCCATGCCCAATAGAACATGTACCCACCGTTCTTGATATTCTTCCGATTAGTGGTCCTCCCTTGAACCAAAAGCTAGATGCCTAGTAGATAAATCTTTGAACTAATAGCATAAAACTTTATGGTAGGAATACAATAATACAATATCATAATGCCTTCAAGCCCATTTTACAAGCTGTGTCATCGACCAGCTGGCGCTTGAGGCCCTTGGTGAACGGATCCGCCAGGTTCTCCTGACTCCAAACATCAATCACTGCAATAACACCTCTCTTGATAAGATCATGTACTGCCCTGTGCTTCAACCGCACAGTCCTCTTCTTTCCGTTGAAGAGATCATTTGATGCCACCGTCGCAGTCGCCTGGTTGTCGCAGTATATCGGTATCGCCGGTACTTGCGCCCCAACCACTGGAAGATCATACATGAGCTCCCGAAGCCATTCTGCTTCCTCGGCTGCGGTATCAAGTGCAAAGAACTCAGATTCCATGGATGACCGCGAGAGCGTAGTCTGCTTCTTCGACTTCCACGATATAGCAGCTCCACCCATTGTGAAAATGTATCCACCTGTGGACCTCTCGCTCTCCACCTCTGAGCACCAACTGGCATCACTGAAGCCTTCCACTACCTGCGGATCTCCGCTGTAGTACAGTACATATGTCTGAGTCTTCTTGAGATATCTCATAACCCGTTCCACAGCTTTCCAGTGTTCAACACCTGGATTGCTCGTAAAACGACTCAGCATTCCCATGGCGAAAGCTATGTCAGGCCTTGTGGCAGTAGTAGCATACATCAAACTCCCGATTACGCTTGCATACTCCAGCTGCCTGACGCTTTCCCTTGAATTAGGCTTCAGCTTCAGATCACACCTGTACGGCGTATCGATCCCTGGAAGATCCCGATACCCATAACGAGTGATCATTTTCTCAATATAATGAGACTGTGACAGCGCTAGTCCAGTGTCTGTCCGGATGATCTTGATCCCTAAGATCACATCAGCTTCCCCCAAGTCCTTCATACTGAACTTGCTTGAGATGAATTTCTTTGTCTCCGTGACACATCTAATATCCGTACCTAGGATAAGCATGTCGTCCACGTACAGACAAACGATCACACCTCTTCCATCAGCGAACTTCGTGTAAACACACTTGTCCGTATCGCTGACCATGTAACCATTTGACCTTATAACTTTGTCAAATTTCTCATGCCACATCTTGGGAGCCTGTTTAAGACCGTACAAGGATTTCACCAACTTGCAGACTTGTCTTCAAGACCTCTGATGACAAATCCCTCTGGCTGTTGCATGTAAATCTCTTCGGTCAGCTCGCCATTTAGGAAAGCCGTATTCACATCCATCTGATGTATCACCATCTTATTTATTGCTGCGAGAGCAATCAACATTCTGATGGTGGTCATCCGGGCTACTGGAGCATATGTGTCAAAGTAGTCAATCCCCTGCTTCTGAGAAAACCCCTTGGCTACCAACCTAGCCTTGAACTTGTCAATAGTTCCGTCTGCTTTCATCTTCTTCTTGAAGATCCATTTGCATCCGATGGGTTTCGCTCCTTCAGGAAGATCAACCAACACCCAAGTGTTATTTGAGGTGATGGAATCAATCTCATTGTCAATCGCCTCCTTCCAGAAAACCGCGTCTCTGGTCTTCATCGCCTCATCATAGGTAAGTGGATCTGCTTCCACATGATAGGTGACAAAGTCACTTCCGAAGTCCTTCGGCCTCCTCACACGCTTAGCTGACGGTTCAGCTTGTTCTGGTTCAACCGTTGTTTCAATAACAACATCTTCTTGGACCACATCTTCATTGAAGACTTCAGTCTCTTGTGCACCCTCATTATTCTCCGGAACATCCGGAAGAACAATATTCTTGTGCCTTGCAAACTTGTCTTCAAAATATTCTGCATCGCGAGATTCAATGATATGATTTGACTCAATATCAAGAAATCTCCGAGCATCACTCTTCTCGGCATACCCCAAGAAGATCGTTTTTGTAGTTGTCCCAAGCTTCTGAATCTTCAGATCTGGAAGCTTGACATATGCCAGACACCCCCACACTCGAATAACATTCAAGTTAGGTCTGACTTTGAACCAGAGTTCATGAGGAGTAATATCAGAAGTTGCATGAGACACTCTATTTAGAATAAAAGTGGCCGTCAATGCAGCTTCTCCCCAGTAGCACTTAGGAAGGCCAGCAGTCAACAACATTGAATTTATCATTTCTGTCAACGTCCTGTTCTTCCTCTCAGCTACTCCGTTTGATTGAGGAGAGTACGGAGCCGTAGTCTCATTGACAATTCCATGTTCCTTACAGAACGATGTGAATTCATGAGACCTGTACTCCCCACCTCGATCACTTCTTATCCTTTTGAGTTGTTGTCCAGTCTGTCGCTCAGCTTCAGCTCTGAGCTCCTTGAACTTCTCGAATGCTTCGTCTTTAGCCTTCAGCAAGTAGACGAACGCATACTTTGAGAAGTCATCGATGAAGGTTATGAAATACTTCATCCCGGCCTTTGTAGAGAACTGTTTGAAGTCACAGATATCGGAGTGACCAACTCCAGAAGATCTGTACTTCGATTAACCCGAGGAAAGGGTTTCCTTGTGATCTTCGTTTGAGCACAAACTTCACATTTCTCTACCTTACCCCCACATTTGGAGATAAGTCCTAGACTAGACATTCTGTTTATTCGTTTACAATGAACATGTCCTAGCCTATTATGCCACAACTCAAGAGTATAAGCAGAATGAGTGACTTCATTAATTACATTGGACTGATTTACAAGCTGAATCTTGAACATTCCTTCGGTATAAAAAGCTTTCCCGAAATATGTTCCCTTGATAGACATCACCATCAGGCCAGCATTGATGTCCATCCTGAGGCCTGCATTGCAGAGTAGGCCTCCCGAGATCAGGTTCTTGGCGATAGCAGGAACGTGCTTCACGCCTTGAAGCGTCAGAGACTTGCCCGAAGTCAGCTTCAACACCACCGTTCCGATCCCGAGCACTTCAGCTTGTGCCTGGTTCGCCATCATAACCACTTCAGAAGTAGGTGTATAGGTGGTGAACCATTCCTTACTGGAGCATACATGGCAGGAGGCTCCAGTGTCTACCCACCAGTCAGAGTCAGTCCTTACTGCATCAACCTGTACAATCATAGCAACTACGTCAGTGATCATAGATACCTTACTAGGCTCTCCTTGCTCTGATTGCTTGGTCTTTTCTTTACACTCATTCTTAAAGTGGCCCTTCTTGCCACACTTGAAGCAAGGCATTTCTGACTTTGGCTTCTTTTTCTTGATAGAAGTTCCCTTGACTTTTAGATTGTCAGGGTTCTTCTTCTTGCTGTGGAAAGCCGCCTGCTTTCCCTTTGGTCCCTTGGTCTGAACCAGATTGGCGTTAGCCAATTGCTTGGACAGTGTGTCCACCTTCAGTTGAGCCCGCATCTGGTCCTCAACATAGATTTCCTGTAGGAGATCTTCAAGGGTGATCTCCAACTTCTTCCTATGCATGTTTGCATAGAACTTGCTCCACCCAGCGGGGAGCTTTGAGACAATCCCTCCAACAACAAACTTGTCGGGGAGGGGCATCGCCTCGTCTTCCAACTTCTGTCGCAGTTTCAGGAACTCCTTCACCTGCGACAGCATAGACTTTTCGTCCTCAAAGAACCACTTGTGATATTTTTCAACCACAAATATTTTACTGCGGTTCTTGTCTTCTTTGTAGAGTTTTTCTAGAGACTCCCATATGTCTCTAGCGATATTCTTCTTAGAATAGGATTCTGCAAGAAAATCCTCCATAGCATTCAGGATAAGGAGCCTGCAAATGCTATTTTCTCTTCTCCACTTGGCCTGAAGTTTAGTAGCCGCAGATATTGCAGCAGCAGACCCAGTATCTGGAACAGTAGGTTCCTCTTCAAGCAGTACGTGATCAACGTCTCTGAGTTGAAGAGTGAGATAAACCTTCCTCTTCCAGACTTGATAATGCTCTCCATCAAACTTTTCTAACTTACAGAAGTCAGTGTTGAGGAGTGAAGCATTAATGTTTTCCATCGTAGCAATAAAGCTTTGAGATTGTTAGTGCCGGGAACGCCGGGGCACAATTTTTGATGAAAAACTGAGAAAATGAAACAGTTGTAAAGACAACGTTTCTAATGCAACTCCTTAAAGAAGGTTTTGCAACAGAGATCCAGAAGGATTCTGCAAATTACGAAATCTAAAAAGATATCGTAATACACGAATAATCTAAAGAGATTTTCGTGATCGTAGCAAACTGGCAGTAGTGCCTTCTAAAAAGAAGATACTGACAGAACTGCTAAAGGCAACAGAAGGATGACAGGCGAGAGATGGAATTGCTGGGGTGAATTATCACCGTTGCTCAAAGCTTTATTCGCCCTCTGCGAACAGCTTCCAGGAACCAGCAAGGTTAACGGAAAACCTTGGAACACTCCTGCTCTTCTGACTCCTCGGAAGACGGCGAACTCCTCTGGCAATGGTACTCTTCTCTCTCTGTTTGAAGTAACAGAACTCACGCGTACTAAAAAGTACTAGTGTTTGTGTTAAACAACACGCTCACTACTCTGTTGTGTTAAAGAACACTTAGAGTTTTCTCTCTGGAATTCTGATTACTTCTACCAACTGAGAGAGAGGAGAGAACCTGCATATATAGCCCACGGGGCGGTTGCCAAGCAGTTGCCTGCACGTGCTAAGTGCAAAGTGCGCCAACAAAACGCCACATTACGCCTCATGAGCCCTTGAGCCCGAGTCCGAGCCCGAGTCCGAGCCCAAGTCCGAGTCCGAGTCCGAGTCCGAGTCCGAGTCCGAGTCCGAGTCCGAGTCGCTAAGCCCCAACGGGACTTAGCTCCTATGGAAATAAATTTCCCAAGAGCAAAAAGCTTACAGCTTACTAATTGTTGATTAAGCCTTTATACCATCAATAATTAATCCCACATGGCACACACCCATGTGCACTACATGTGCATCTCCATAAAGAGCAAAGACTCATATATATGGAGATACACATTCCTTTCTAGCCGATGTGGGACTAAAAACCAAAACAAAAGGCTAAAAAATCCAACAAAGAGTTCTACAACGGTTCTTCCTCGTCATCTAGTCTTTGGTAATCTTTTTTGTATTCGTTGTAATCTACTACCATTTATTGCAGTATTGTGATAATCTGTGTGGATCGGAAGAGAAGTTTGTAAGGAGTCTGTGTATCTTCTTATTCCATTAGTGGAGGCTTTTTCCGGATTGGACTCCGATCATTCCATAGTTTTTCACGTCTAGATTTCTCACGTAAATATTGTTGTGTTTGCGTTGTGTATTTTTGGCTATTTGATTTGTACGTTTTTTTTTCGGTCCTCCCTAGGTCCTATCGGTTTGGGGGAACGGTTTCCGCGTTTCGTTCCCAACATGTGGGTGCAATTTGATCACACAGTAAGATGCGGCTGCATGATAAGCGTACACAACTTTAGCATAAGTTTAGGTACATCATAGCTAAAAGATGTGAGACAAAAATAGAAAACAAAGGCTTACGAAATAATAACCGGACAATGACAAGTGCCTCAAAATAAGAAGAACAGGAGGGAGAAGAGGTACCTGAAGCAAGGGTAATCTGACGGAAGCCTCGAATAGGACGAGTACGTCGGGGGCGGAGGTGTAGTTCAGCCTCCAGGTGCCGTCCAATTTGTCCAAATCTAAGGGCGATCCCGCATCCAGTGCTTCCACAGACACCTGAAGGAATTTACCCACATAAAACGAAAGAGTTCAAGATCGCAGACCGGCGTAGTGAACAAGTACTAAATAACTACCAGGGCCTCCTCGATGGCAGAGCGTTGTTCCGGGGTGGTTACGAGGCCGCGCTGAGTGTCCTGTACTGCTCTCAAGAGCTCGTGCTTCTTCTTTTCCAATGCCATTCCGTTCTGTATGGAATGGGACAGAAAGAAAATTTATGAGATTTTATTTTTCTTCCAAAAAGAAGAGAGGGACATAGAGGCTGACATTGACATTGGCAGGAGAAATGAAGGCAGTGGTGGAAACGCGAACAGGAGGCAGCTTGGATCGGCGTCTGGTGGCGGATTTGGGCACGGGCAGCTGAAGCGAACAGCCGTTGAGGGGTTTTACTGTGGGGACGAGTAAAAGTTCCATCAGACCCTTTCTGATAGAGAACAAGTAATATTGGGGGCAGTGCTGTCCGGACCCCTACCTTGTTCTTCTTGAGTTAAACTTTGATACAGCCGGCTGTATCAAAGTTTTGATACAGCCGGTGTATGACAGGTGGGCCCTCCTATATATATTTGGTTACACGGTTTACGAAAAAATAGGGGGGGCCCACCTGTCATACACCCGGCTGTATCAAAACTTTGATACAGCCGACTGTATCAAAGTTTTCTCCGTTCTTCTTGGCTTATATCTATTCCTTCTTCACGTTGGCGACGACAGGTCAAATGTGTAATGGGCCGGACGGTCCGGGTCCGACAGGGTCAAATTCAGACTGGACCAGACCGGATCCAATCAATGGGACGTCAAATTCAGAAAGGACCAGTCCGGATCCAATCATGGGCCAACCTAGCCCGGCCCACATAGAATTCGAATTTGGATTGGATTAATGTTTGCGGGCCAGACTCATAGGTCCGACTCGGACCGGTCTGATCCAAAACCTGGGTTGAACCGAATCTAACTCTCCAACCCGGTCAACCCAGCCCGGTCGACGATCCGGTCTGGTAACTGGTTAACTCGGACCAACCACAAGGCTCACCTCTTTAACAATTTAGAGGATATTTTACCAAAATATTATTCTTTATTATTGTTAGTATAACATTGGGGAATGAATGTTTTGGTAGAAAAAATCTCTCAATAATCATTTTAATAAAAAGGAGGGTATTTTTATAAAAAATACCCCAAAATCCTAGTCATTTTAAATGTTAATAAGGGATGGTTTGTTCATTTTGTTGAAAAAAGACCAAAATATTATTATAACAAATATATTTTAAGGATATTGGTGGTCATTTGGCATCCAATTTTTTTTATAAATAGGACATAATGTTGGGAATCGGATACGCCCTCCTGCGCTCCGATACCGTGTCTGAGACGTTGCCGCAGCAAAAACTTAGGCTAACCCACCTGAAATAACCAACCCCCGTCTAACGGACACTAAACACGGATAAAGACAAGTATATGGCGGTGACTACGTCACCTGGACAAATCTCAATAATCTCTATAACTCAGATGAAATTACAAGATTGACAAAAACTAATGTTGAACCCTTTGCCCTAATAGGTTCAACCCCCTCACCACACTCAAGAAGAAAAGAAAAAGATTACAATTAAAATCGCTCACCAACCCGTAGTAATCTCCCTAACCGAAGTTGACGACCCCTCGATTAGATCTCTTCTTCCTTCTGTCTTGGATGGCGAAGTCCTAAGAGCAAAGTGCGAAACTTTCTCTTAGATTTCCTGTGGACGAGCACCTCGAATCTCCACTTTTGTGCTGTGCTTTGTGCCTCCACCCTCACCTCATATATATATGATGAGAAAAACCTATTTTAGGTTATAATAGAATTTCTTAAATAGGAAGCCCTCAAATAAGAATCCTACTACACTTAAAATAGTCCATCAACATCCTATTTTAGATTATAATAGGATCTCTTAAATAGGAAACCCTCAAATAAGAATCCTATTATATCTAAAATAGCCCAACACTAATTATGGATATCCAAATCAAATTAAATCAAATATTTAATCAGATTTGGACTCCATAAATATGCTATTACCAAATCCAGACTGGACTCCAACAATCTCCCCTTCTAGTCTGATGAGAGGGTGATGACCCCATGGCTCCTCAACTGGACTCCATGTTTGTCGTCATGCGACAGAGTTCCTGCTCCCCCATGCTACTGACCTTAGATCCCCCGAGCTGCTTTGCATCTTTCTTCGTCTCCAGCTCCTCGACCGTCACGTCGATACTAGCTGCCATGCGAAGTACCTCTTGTACCACTGAGATCCTGCCGATATCAATAACACGATCAAGACCGAAGTCCTTGACGATCAGCCTCACCGCAAGTCTCGGCTGCCTGTCCCCGACTTCTGTCTTCCACCGGAAAGTGTTAACGTTTCGACGAGCTTCTTCATCCTTGGCTGGCCCAACCAAGCAGACGGTGCGGTCCTCCTGAGATTCGAACTCCTGAACCTGCCCACCTTCGTGTCTGAACTTGAAGCTCCCCCATACACATGCGTCCTCGGGCAGAACATCACGCACTGTGCATGCCGTCGATGACCCACAGCTCTCCCTGAATTGTGTGAATGATGATGCTCCCACCTCAGATTGAGTTTACTACAAACCTTGATCTCCTTTCTGGCTTCAAACTACTAAAACCGATGAACCCGTCGCCAAAATCGGATCCGTAGAGCAATCCCCACCTGGAGACCGACCAGCTGTCATGGGACCGACAGACTGACCCTCAATCTTTGACTCACCACCATCCGTCACTTTGTCTCGACGAACCGAATCCTCAGTATCCCTTAAAGCACCTAGAAGCCCCTCCTTAGCAAGTTCTCTATGATCCACCTCATGTCGAGCACCCCTTGAGCCTCCATCCGGTGTCTGTGGCCTACCTGTACAGTTCAGCGGCTTGAGCCTGTACATGCCACAACACAAATCTCCCCGAGCCAGCTGTTGGGAGGAACCCTTCGCAAGCATCCAATCTTTGTCCCGAAACAGACTGCGACAGCTATCATCTGCCAGCCTCCCTACCGAAACCAAGTTGTAGCATAAATTCGGTACATGTGGTACACCCTTGAGAACGAGCTTCTCACCGAGCACCGTTGTCAAGTGCACATTACCGATGCCTACAACTACAGCTGTCCCCTTGTCGCCCATCTTCACACGTCCAAACCTGCCGTCGCGGTATGACGTGAAGATCCTCCTATATAGAGTGGCGTGATACGACACCCCTGTGCCCATGACCCAGTCGCCGTTATGACACATGCCACAAGGTTCCTCTGCGTCGGTTGCTGCGATGATAATATCTTCCATTGCTGTGAGATCACTACTAAAATCTGCTTAATTGGCGACGTAAATTTAGCGACGTTACCAAAATGTCGCTAAATTGTGGACATTAGCGACGTATAAATGAAACGTCGGTAACCGTCGCTACTAGCGACGCAAAAAAACGACGTGACAACGACGTATATTAGTTACGTGAGCTAGTCGTCGCTACAACGTCGCTAATTACGACTGATTTAGCGACGTTAATAATAACGTCGCTAAATTCTAACTAAATTAAATTCCCCCCCCCCGATTCATTTCCCCCCATACATTTTACTCTCTCACTCTCTTCCTCCGGCGCTCTCGCTCTCACTCTCTCCGGCGCTCTCGCTCTCGCTCTCACTCTCTCCGACGACTTCACTCTCTCCGCCGACTTCACTCTCTTTGGCGACTCTCCTCTGGTATGTGACTCCCTCTCTCTCTCTCTCTATTTGTTGTTGGTGGTTGGGGGTGCTGGTGGCTCGGAGGGAGGGGCAGGGGGGTGCGGGTGGTTGGGGGTGAGGAATGGTTGGGGGGTGGCTGGGGGGGTGGGGCAGGGGGGTGAGGGCGGCTGGGGGTGAGGGCGGAGGGGCTTGGAAGGAGAGGGGGGGATGGTAGGGGAGGGGTTGGAGATAGGGTTCGGGTTAGGGGTGGTGTAGGGGTTGGCGGGGCTGGGGAGGGGAGAGGGGCTGGTGGTGGAGGGGTTAGGGATAGGGTTCGGGTTAGGGTTAGGGATGGTGTAGGGGGGAGGGGTGCGGGGGGGCTGGGTCAGGGGCACTGATAGTGCCAAAAAATCTGATAATTTAGTAATAGTTATTTGTTTTCCGACATCGAAAAATGTGATACTCCGATTTGATACCACATACCGATAGTGCCGATATTTGTAACACGTAGTTTTGTTGGTTGGTTAATTTGTAACACGATAGTGCCGATATTTGTAACACGTACCGATAGTGCCGATATTTGTAACACGTAGTTTCCTTGATCCCGATACTCATAGGAATGGTCCCGAGCCACGGCCGTAGTATGTAGTATATTCGTTTTAGTTTGTAGTATATTCGTTTTAGTTTTGAAGTTTTAGTTTTGAAATTTATTCGTTTTAGTATGTAGTATGTAGTAGGAATGGTCCCGACTCATAGGAATGGTCCCGAGTCACGGCTGTAGTATGTAGTATATTCGTTTTAGTTTTGAAGTTTATTCATATTTGTAGATATCTATAAATGGTTATATCCATGTATCTGCTAGACCGTTCATGGATGTACAACCGCATTCGAGATGACAGGTGCGGTGTGCGAGATGAATACATCGTCGGAGTAGAACAATTCCTCCAATTCGCGAAGGCGTTTCCTCAATCCATGGACGGCATGGACATTAAGTGCCCGTGTGCAAAATGTCGAAACATGAAGTTTCAACCAGAATTGGATGTGACGTATCACTTATACACAAAGGGTTTCCTTCCGAATTACTACCAATGGACCGCACACGGAGAGCTTGTACCTTTAGCATTTCAAGCGGAGCCTTATATGGAGCCTTATGAGGAGCCTTTTGTGGAGCCTTATATGAATGTCCACAACCGAACTGGTGTCAACAACGAGTACGTGAATATGGTCTTCGACACTGCGGGGCCTAGTTTCGATCTATACAATCGTGACGCAACTGAGGAGGCACCGAATGCCGATGCCGCGAAGTTCATGGAGTTGCTGGAGAATGTAAGGACTCCTTTATACCCTGGCTGTTAGGACCATTCACCGTTAGAGGTGATCACTCGGCTCTTGAGCATAAAGTCTGACTTTAACTTGTCGCAAGAATGCTACAATAGAGTGCTCGAGTTGATTACCGATATCTTGCCGGAGGGTGCCAAGTTACCGAAAGACTTCCACCGCTCTAAGAGGATGGTGAGATCCCTCTGGATGGGATACGACAAGATCGATTACTGTCAGAACGGATGCATGCTTTACTACAAAGATCACAAGGATACAGAAGTGTGCGGATTCTGTGGTGCTGATCGCTACAAGCCAACTGCTGCAGACAAGTCTAGAAGACCGACTGCTTCAATGCACTACTTGCTGTTGACGCCGCGGTTGCAGAGATTGTTCATGGTAAAAGAGACTGCCAAAAATATGAGTTGGCACAAGCGACAACAGACCGAAGGAGTGTTGGATCACCCATCTGATGGAAAAGCGTGGAAGCACTTCAATCGAGCATATCCTAATTTCGCTTCTAATGCACGTAATGTAAGGTTAGGGCTCTGCTCTGATGGTTTCACCCCATTTGGTCTTTCAGGCTCCCAAATTTCATGCTGGCCGGTAATCCTCACTCCGTACAACCTACCGCCTTGGATGTGCATGAAGACACATTACATGTTCTTAACTATTATCATCCCCGGTCCGAACAACCCGAAGAGGAATATCGACGTGTACTTACAGCCATTAATAGATGAGCAGAAGCAGCTATGGGAAACAGGGGCGTACACGTATGATGCTTCAAAAAAATAGAATTTTCAGATACGGGCAGCACTAATGTGGACAATCAACGACTTTCTGGCTTATGGAATGTTAAGTGGATGGAGCACTCATGGTCGGCTTTTATGTCCGTATTGTATGGACCGCACTAAGGCTTTTCGTTTGAGACACGGAGAAAAGCCATGCTTCTTTGATTGTCACCGACAGTTCTTGCCGAAAGACTATCTGTACCGTAGGAACAGAACTGCATTCCGTGCCGGAGCTATGGAGAAGGGCGATCCACAGCCAATGTGGTCCGGAGAGGACACATTGGAACTGTCACGATCCGCTCCCGAATAATCGGATACGAGTCAGACACGCCCAGCCTTCGTCGATGGACACGACGAAGTAAGTTGTACAATACTAAAGAAAACTCCAAGTCACAATGTAATATAAACAAACACAGCTTTTATAACGTTCCCAGAATGATCACCAATATCCATCAAGTCTTTTTAAATACAAAATCAGCCGGAGACAAATTCGGTCAAATAAAATAATGATACAATAATAAATATCCAAATATAATCTCCAAAAAATAAAATAAAATGAAAGCTGCAATATCCAATGCAATCACATGCTCCATGTGGCCTTCCGCTCACCTGCAACGTATCATGTCAGAAAAAAAGAAAAGTACAACCCTGACAAGAGCAATATACAATGTAATCTGTAGTATAGAATATAAGGTGAAACCAGAATACCAGAAATGGAAGTGAAACTACGGTACCAGAAATGAAGTGTAAAACTGCACGCAATGAACGACAATCAATATGCTAGACAATCAACACGGCTATCAATGTACAAGACAATAAACACGACAATCAATATGCAAGTGTGACAATTTAAAATATTAAACTAATGTGTGACCGGCTTAGGAGCACAATCAATCAATGAGGCAACGAGTTAATTAGTCAATGAGTCAATCAATTCTACAAGGTCCGGCTTCATCGTACGTGAAGTATACGATTAGGCTATCCACAATTACCTATGTTGGGTGTGGTCACACAAAAGCTAATATTTTCCCCAATCCCCGTAATAAATAATGACTCGCAAGCAATGAACAATGTACAAGACAATTGTGTGTATCTCGTGTCCGATATGAGAACATGGCACATGAATGTAAGACAGAAAATACAGAGTACAAGTCAAGTCAGTGTACTTGCCTCGGTTTGGTTGCATGGGAGTAGTACTGCATGGTTGTACATGAATCACCTGGTAGTTGTACAATTTGTTAGGGTTTTGAAATCACTATAATAACTATCTAATATTTTTCTAACCAAAAATCTAACTATTTACTATGAAAATAGTTTAATAAATTTTTAAAATAGTTTTAGTCACAAGAATACTTTTATAAGAAATTATTAATTTATCATTTAGTAACAAAGGAAAGCAATTAATAATATTCGATATTTAGCTAATAATATATTTTTATTTTTATTTTTATTTTAGAAAATATAATACAGCTTTAATAATTACTAGAGGGAAATACCTTTAACCATAAGAAAATTATTTATGTTTAGGAAAATACTTGCTAGCTTAAACTATTATAAACTAACCATTTGAATCTCCTTAGCATACATATATATTCACTAGCCACAAGAGATTAATTAGAAAACTAGCTAAGTAAAATGTTAGTTTAGCAAAGTAATTTATTATCAATATTAGAATTTAAACTACTAGCAAAACATCACTAAAATAATACCAGCCCAATATTCCCCTCTAAACCTCCTAGCCCACTGTTGGTCCAAGCCTACCTACCCCCAAACAAATGCTATTGATGCAACAGTTAACTTTGCAAAAAGACTACTCCCAAGTCCACTCCAAATTATTTCTTATGCTGCTTCAATAAAATAATTTTTTTAAGAAATTAAGCCCAACACCCTATACCCTAACACAACAACAACCATCTCAGGCCCAATATATTTATACTACTGCTGCTGTTCTAATCAGTTCAGCCCACATATCAACAATTCAATTTACAAGATTCAACAGTTTATTTCTAATTCATAATATTAACTCAGCCCAAGTCTCTAGGCCCAAGATCCAGCCCGCCTATTCCTGTGGCCCAAAACCCGGCCCACAACCTAAAAATTAAAACCCTCATTCTCTCTCCTCTAATTTCCATTCAGCCTAACAGAAACAAAAATCCATTCCCTTCTTCGTCTTCTTCCTCTTCTTCGTCTTCTTCTCATTCTCATTCTTCAGAATCAAACTCAGCCCACCCCAAGTCGAGAACCACTCCCTGTCGAGAACCACTCCTTCTTCCATCGTTTTCTTCCTCCTCTTCAACCCAGCCAAGAGCAAACCCTAACCCTAATGATTTCTCTCCAGTCCCACAGCCTCCATCTTCTTTCAGCTCCAGTCTAGGTCATCTTCTTCCCCAAATTCCTATCCAAGAACCCTAACCCTAATAATTTCTGCACAACCTAGTCTTCCATGGCCGATTCCTCCTCCCAGTCTCTCCATCTTCCCTCTGGCAAACCCTAGGTGAAACTCTAGATCCCGAGCCTTCTTCTTCAGACTTTCCCAACCCGAAACCCTAATTTCTATCCTTCACTCCCATGGCCAAACCAGAACCCCCATGTCTTCTTCAACATCTGGAAACCCTAGATTCTAGGTCAAACCCTCCAGTTACAAAACCCTAGTCTCAGCCCTAATTTCTAACACCAGAAGCAAGAAGAAAGAGAAGAGTCGAAGAGATCGAGGGGAAAAGCTCACCAGCCGGAGGGGATGTCGATCCTCGGCGATCCTCGGTGCTGCAACGGCTCCTCGGCAGCAGATCAAAACACAATGGCAAACTCGGCCGTCGAGATCGACGATGAGCTCTGGTTAGCATCTCGACAGCGGCTAGCCTCAACTCCGGTCGGCTCCGTCGGCTCGGTGGCTACGTCGAAGTCTCCTCGGGCTCGGTCACTGATGGCGGTGGTGCGCTTCTCGAAGGGGCAGCACGAAGCTCCAAAGACTGCACTGCAGTCGAGGCGGCAACGGGATGCTGGTGGTGGCTCACTGCCCAAAACGGCAGTACGAGAATTGATGAACGCGATCTTCGAAGCACGGCACTGCAGTCGATGTGACTCAGCAGTGACGATTGACAGGTGGCACAGAGATCGAGGCGGCGGCGAGCTCGGTGACGCTCCGGCGAGAGTGTACGGTGGCGCACGGCTGAGGATGGCCGGGGCAGAGGAGAGAGAGAACAGAGAGAGAGAGAATGACTGACAGTGTCAGTCTTGGAATGTGTGAAATAATATTAAAATATTATTGTATTTATAATAAAATATACAGTGGCATAGATGTAATTAATACTAGATCTGGGGGTGTATTATGTAATGGCAGTGTAGGTAATAAAGTATAGATCTGTGGCTGAAATAATAAACATGTATCTGAATTTGTTAGAGAACAATTTAAATTTGAATTTCAAAACAGTTTTCAATATTCAAATATCAACAGGTTTTCAAAATCAATAAAACAGAATTTCCAAAATTGCAAATGTTCCCTCCAACAGTTTTCAAAAGATAATTTAATAGATTTTCAAATTCTAACAGGTTCCTAACTGAAATAATTACTTAAAACAACTAATTAAGTAAAAGAATTTGTTAGCTACTTGGATTAACTGTAGATAATAATAAGTAAAAAATAGTTACCAGATTAGTTAGTAAATTATAAATCAATCTCTAATAGCCTTTAATGAAAATAAATGATTTAATAAAATTCAATATATTTTTATACATCTTGAAAACATTTTATTAACAATTGACTTTAGAGTAATTTAAAATATACAAATACAAGTTATGATGAAAACATTAGCAGTACTAAGCATTTAGTAAAGAAAATCTTAATTTAGAAATAAGGTTAATCTAAGATTGAAATCAGTTTTTATTTTTTTATACTAACCAAATCCAATATAACAAGTTTACTTAAAGAATAAAAGATTATTAAAACAATTATTATTTTAAATGAAATATAAAATATTTATTTTCTAGAAAATTTTCAATAATTCAAAATATATGAAATTAGGTTTAGGGAGTTACAAATCTTCCCCCCTTACAAAAATTTCGTCCTCGAAATTTCAAGGGTTTTGTAGAGTGCACAAAATCAAGTAGAAATAAAATTTAAGAAACAATTGAGTAAAAGATTTTTATTTGGATAATAAAAAGTAACAAGGACTAATAAGTAGTCACTGAACAAATGCGAAAGACTGTAAATACAAGAAAACTCAGAGACAAGCCCCAAAATAGGCAATACAAAAATCTAGCTAATACAAGCAAGTAAGGGTGATATCGGTCCATCCGACTGCGCTCCTGCAGCTACTACTGATCCTCAAAGATGCTCTGGTGCTGGCTCCTGACGAGTAAAAGCTGCAGGGCAATCTCTCACTTGGTGAGTGGCAAATCCACAAATCAAGCACTGTCCTAACTTCTTGCGGCATTCCTCGACACGGTGTCCCGGTCGCTTGCAGTATGCACAAGAAAAGTATACTGAAGTCTAGATCTGTCTCTGCTACCTCGGTGATGTCGGTGCTCGAACATGATGTTGATGCTGAGGTGGCCTCTGCTGAGTGTCGGTCCACTTCGGTGGACCCTGGGAACTGCTGGCGCCAATGTCTCGGTCCCGCTTAAGCTTCGGATCCATCTCTTTCTCCACTCCCTGAGCAACTTTAAGGATGCTCACATAAGTAGTAGCCTGACTGATAGCTACTGCATGTCGTAACTCCCTGGTGAGGCCCTTCTTGAACTTCCAGGCCCTCTCCTTCGGCGTGCTGACTAGGTTCTCTGCGAACCTGCTGAGTCGGGTGAACTCCGATGTATACTCTGCCACAGTCATACTCCCTTGCTGCAACGCCTCAAATTGCATCCTAAGCTCGTCCCGTCCCACATCCGGGAAGAACTTCTCCTGGAACAACAGTTTGAAATCCTTCCAGGAAACCCCAGGCTCCGCTAACTGGGGCTCCTCCCGGTACCAAGCCCTAGCAATGTCGAAAAGTCGTATGCTCGCAACTTCGACCTTCAAATCATCCGGGATCCTCGCCATCTTCAATGACCGCTCAGCATTCTCCAGCCACTCGTCTGCGTAGACTATCCCCTCGTTGTCCCAAAAATCTATCGGACAGAGGTACTGATAGTCCTTGGCAGTCCCTGGCCTCGGCGCTGCTAGTACCGGTGGTGCTGGCGGAGCTGGTGGAGCTGGCTCTCTGGTCCTGAGTGCGTCGACGACGGTCGCTCTGAACTGTGCGGCCTGCTGGCTCTGAGCCTCTCTGAACTGTGCAGCCTGTTGATTCTGGGCCTCCATGAATTGCTGAAACATGGCCATCATCTGTGTGCCATCAAACATCATCGTCGGAGGAAGCGGCTGAGGCGGAGGCGGTGGAATCTGCTCCTGCGTACTGGGTGCATGCTGCTCACTAGTCCCAGCGTTCGTCGTGGCGACCGTCCTGTAAAAGAAAAATAAACTGTTGATTGCTATGTCCTAGAAAAATCATAAACTATCCTAAATATCATAAGTAAAATCAAATTTTTAAAGTTCTAAACATCAATAACCATAAACCATAAACCATTTTCCCGCGGTTCCCATGCTGTGATGAGTTTTCTTTAGCTTTCGCTGGTCCCCCAATAACACTATATTGCCTAAGTGTCATTAGGATAGACCTGCATGGGCCACCACTAAAAACATGTCACGACCCGCTCTCGAATAATCGGATACGAGTCAGACATGCCCAGCCTTCGTCGATGGACATGACTAAGTAAGCTGTACAATACTAAGGAAAACTCCAAGTCACATTGTAATATAAACAAACACAGCTTTTATAACATTCCCAGAATGATCACCAATATCCATCAAGTCTTTTAAATACAAAATCAGCCGGAGACAAGTTCGATCAAATAAAATAATGATACAATAATAAATATCCAAATACAATCTCCAGAAAATAAAATAAAATAAAAGCTGCAATATCCAATGCAATCATATGCTCCATGTGGCCTCCCGATCACCTGCAATGTATCCTGTCAAGAAAAGAGCAAAGTACAACCCTGACAAGAGCAATATACAATGTAATCTGTAGTACAGAATACAAGGTGAAACCAGAATACCAGAAATGGAAGTAAAACTACGGTACCAGAAATGAAGTGTAAAACTGCAGGCAATGGACGACAATCAATATGCTAGACAATGAACACGACTATCAATGTACAAGACAATGAACACGACAATCAATATGCAAGTGTGACAATTTGAAATATTAAACTAATGTGTGACCGGCTTAGGAGCACAATCAATCAATGAGGCAATGAGTCAATGAGTCAATCAATTCTACAAGGTCTGGCTTCATCGTACGTGAAGTGTACGATTAGGCTATCCACAATTACCTATGTTGGGTGTGGTCACACAAAAGCTAATATTTCCCCCAATCCCCGCAATAAACAATGACTCGCAAGCAATGAACAATGTACAAGACAATCGTGTGTATCTCGTGTCCGATATGAGAACATGGTACATGAATGTAAGACAGAAAATACAGAGTACAAGCCAAGTCAGTGTACTTGCCTCGGTTTGGTTGCACGGGAGTAGTACTGCATGGTTGTAAATGAATCACCTGGTAGTTATACAATTTGTTAGGGTTTTGAAATCACTACAATAACTATCTAATATTTTTCTAACCAAAAATCTAACTATTTACTATGAAAATAGTTTAATAACTTTTTAAAATAGTTTTAGTCACAAGAATACTTTTATAAGAAATTATTAATTTATCATTTAGTAATAAAAGAAAGCAATTAATAATATTCAATATTTAGCTAATAATATATTTTTATTTTTATTTTAGAAAATATAATACAGCTTTAATAATTACTAGAGGAAAATACCTTTAACTATAAGAAAATTATTTATGTTTAGGAAAATACTTGCTAGCTTAAAATATTATAAACTAACCATTTGAATCTCCTTAGCATACATATATATTCACTAGCCACAAGAGATTAATTAGAAAACTAGCTAAGTAAAATGTTAGTTCAGCAAAGTAATTTATTATCAATATTAGAATTTAAACTACTAGCAAAACATCACTAAAATAATACCAGCCCCCAATATTCCCCTCTAAACCTCCTAGCCCACTGTTGGTCCAAGCCTACCTAGCCCCAAACAAATGCTATTGATGCAACAGTTAACTTTGCAAAAAGAATACTCCCAAGTCCACTCCAAATTATTTCTTATGCTACTTCAATAAAACAATTTTTTTAAGAAATTAAGCCCAACACCCTATACCCTAACACAACAACAACCATCTCAGGCCTAATATATTTATACTACTGCTGCTGTTCTAATCAGTTCAGCCCACATATCAACAATTCAATTTACAAGATTCAACAGTTTATTTCTAATTCCTAATATTAACTCAGCCCAAGTCTCTAGGCCCAAGATCCAGCCCGCCTATTCCTGTGGCCCAAGACCCGGCCCACAACCTAAAAATTAAAACCCTCATTCTTTCTCCTCTAATTTCCATTCAGCCGAACAGAAACAAAAATCCATTCCATTCTTCGTCTTCTTCCTCTGCTTCGTCTTCTTCCCATTCTCATTCTTCAGAATCAAACTCAGCCCACCCCCTGTCGAGAACCACTCCTTCTCCCATCGTCTTCTTCCTCCTCTTCAACCCAGCCAAGAGCAAACCCTAACCCTAATGATTTCTCTCCAGTCCCACAGCCTCCATCTTCTTCCAGCTCTAGTCTACGTCATCTTTTTCCCCAAATTCCTATCCAAGAACCCTAACCCTAATAATTTCTGCACATCCTAGTCTTCCATGGCCGCTTCCTCCTTCCAGTCTCTCCATCTTCCCTCTGGCAAACCCTAGGTGAAACTCTAGATCCCGAACCTTCTTCTTTCTCAGACTTTTCCAACCCGAAACCCTAATTTCTATCATTCACTCCCATGGCCAAACCAGAACCCCCATGTCTTCTTCAACCTCTGAAAACCCTAGATTCTAGGTCAAACCCTCCAGTTACAAAACCCTAGTCTCAACCCTAATTTCTAACACCAGAAGCAAGAAGAAAGAGAAGAGTCGAAGAGATCGAGGCAAAAAGCTCACCAGCCGGAGGCGATGTCGATCCTCGGCGATCCTCGGTGCTGCAACGGCTCCTCGGCGGCAGATCAAAACACAATGGTGAACTCGACCGTCGAGATCGACGAGGAGCTCTGGTCAGCGTCTCGACAGCGGCTAGCCTCAACTCCGATCGGCTCCGTCGGCTCGGTGGCTACGTCGAAGTCTCCTCGGGCTCGGTCACTGATGGCGATGGCACGCTTCTCGAAGGGGCAACGCGAAGCTCCAGAGACTGTACTGCAGTCGAGGCGGCGACATGATGCTGGTGGTAGCTCACTGCCCGAAGCGGTATCACGAGAATTGATGAGCGCGATCTTCGAAGCACGACACTGCAGTCGATGTGACTCAGCAGTGACGGTTGACAGGTGGCACGGAGATTGAGGCGGCGGCGAGCTCGGTGATGCTCCGGCGAGAGTGTGCAGTAGCGCACGACTGAGGATGGCCGGGGAAGAGGAGAGAAAGAACAGAGAGAGAGAGAGAATGACTGACAGTGTCAGTCTTGGAATGTATGAAATAATATTAAAATATTATTGTATTTATAATAAAATATACAGTGGCATAGATGTAATTAATACTAGATCTGGGGGTGTATTATGTAATAGCAGTGTAGGTAATAAAGTATAGATCTGTGGCTGAAATAATAAACATGTATCTGAATTTTTTAGAGAACAGTTTAAATTTGAATTTCAAAACAGTTTTCAATATTCAAATATCAACAGGTTTTCAAAATCAATAAAAACAGAATTTCCAAAATTGCAAATGTTCCCTCCAGCAGTTTTCAAAAGATAATTTAATAGATTTTCAAATTCTAACAGGTTCCTAACTGAAATAATTACTTAAAACAACTAATTAAATAAAAGAATTTGTTAGCTACTTGGATTAACTGTAGATAATAATAAGTAAAAATAGTTACCAGATTAGTTAGTAAATTATAAATCAATCTCTAATAGCCTTTAATGAAAATAAATGATTTAATAAAATTCAATATATTTTTATACATCTTGAAAACATTTTATTAACAATTGACTTTAGAGTAATTTAAAATATACAAATACAAGTTATGATGAAAACATTAGCAGTACTAAGCATTTAGTAAAGAAAATCTTAATTTAGAAATAAGGTTAATCTAAGATTGAAATCAGTTTTTATTTTTTTATACTAACCAAATCCAATATAACAAGTTTACTTAAAGAATAAAAGATTATTAAAACAATTATTATTTTAAATAAAATATAAAATATTTATTTTCTAGAAAATTTTTAATAATTCAAAATATATGAAATTAGGTTTAGGGAGTTACAGGAACAAGTAAAAGAAATCCCAAGTGCTATTGAAGATCCTACAACGAGCTGCCGTTGTGAGGGATTTGGCGAAGATCATAACTGGACCAAAAGGAGTATATTCTGGGATTTGCCATATTGGAGCACAAATCTGATTAGACATAACCTTGACGTCATGTATATCGAGAAGAACGTGTTTGATAACATAATTAATACTGTAATGGACGTCAAGAAAAAGACAAAAGACAATCAGAAGGCTAGATTGGACTTAGCCGAAATATGCAGACGCCCTACATTGCACATGATAGACAACGGGAAGAGAAAGCTTTTGCAGCCTAAGGCAATATACTCGCTGGACAAGGAGGACAAAGTGACACTTTGTAGATGGATCTAGGACTTGAAATTTTCGGACGGATACGTCTCCAATCTAAGAAGATGTGTCGACATAAAGGAGTGTAAACTGACCGGAATGAAGAGCCACGATTGCCACGTATTCATGGAGAGGTTAATTCCTGTTGCATTTCGAGAATTATTACCGCCGGTAGTCTGGGATCCATTAACAGAGCTTAGCATATTCTTCAGAGATCTTTGTTCTTGCAAGTTGCTCGTCGATCGTTTAGAGAAGCAAGAGAAGGACATTATGGTAACACTTTGCAAACTTGAGAGAGTTTTTCCTCCTGCATTCTTCGACTCAATGGAGCATTTGCCGATTCATCTTATCCATGAGGCTCTTGTTGCTGGACCTGTCGATTATCGTTGGATGTACCCGTTTGAGCGACAGTTGAACCACCTCAAGAGGAAGGTAAAAAATAAGGCACGGGTGGAGGGTTCTATTTGTGAAGCATATGTCCTTGAGGTGATTTCAAACTTCTGTTCTATGTATTTTTAGCCTTATATTGCTACAAACAGAACAAGGGCTCCCAGAAATGATGACGGCTATGAAGTTGGTATTGAGGCAAAGCTGAAAGTATTTACTGCCTACGAAAAACCATCTGGTAAAATAAAAAAAGATATCTAAATGACGACGAGGTTAGCGCTGCAATGTTATATGTATTGTTCAACTGCGACGAGGAAGAAGTGTACAAGCTAGAGGGGTAAGTAAAATTATTTCGCGTGCTTCGTTGCTTCTGAATATAACTAATATACCTATGCTTCGTTGCTTTTCAGCATGTTTAAGGATGAGGTAACGTCCAACAATCTGTACGCAACCGAGGAGGAAGTAGAACAGCAAATGAGACTTCATTTTCCTTTTTGGTTGAGAGCATATGTACGGACGTAGTCACAATTTACTTTTTCTGTACATTTATACTTGCACATAATAATTAAGTTAGCATCGTTTATATGGTATTTAGGTTGATCGTCCGGAGGCAATCCTTGAGGATGAGTATATTAAAACTCTACCCAAGGGGCCAATTTATCAAGTGAAGACCTGGCCAAGTTACTACGTAAATGGTTTCAGGTTCAAGTCAACAAATGCTCGAATAAGAGACGACTTCTTGGATTTGGATTCTACGAAGAATAGCTGTTTGTGCATAAAATCTTCAAACTACAAAGACGTCGACCCAGGCAATGACTTCTTTGGCGTCTTACGGGAGATTGTGGAACTGACATACAATTATGCTATAGAATCGTGTAAGATCGTCTTGTTCAGATATGACTGGTTCGATCCGATCTAGGGTCGAGGTTGGAGAGTTGACAAACATGGTCTTGTTGACATAAATTATCGTCGTCGATATCAAGCTTATGAGCCGTTTGTTCTAGCAAGCCAGGCTCAGCTAGTTTACTTTACCAGCTATCCAAAACGAGGAACCGGAAGATCAGATTGGTGGGCAGTCTGTAAGACTAAAGCTCGGAATACCTTCGATGTCGACGAGATAGCTTATCAGGAAGACGAACTACCTCTTATTACAAATATTGTCGATGTGGACTCAATAGAAGTTTCTCATGACATGTTTCATCAATTGGAAGAGGTAGAAGTATCAGAAGAGGAAGTTTATAGAAGTGAAGAGGAAGAGGAAGAGGAACAAGATAAATTTTCAGAAGAGGATTGAATATGTTTAATTTTCAGATGTAGTATGGTTTACTTTTGTTTTTTTCAAATGTAGTATGGTTTACTTTTATTTTAGCAACGTTAATAAGCGACGTTTTCAGATTTAGTATGGTTTACTTTTGTTCTTTTCAGATATAGTATGATTTACTTAGCGACGTTCCCTGGCTGTAGTATGGTATACTTTTGTTTTTTTAAGATGTAGTATGGTATACTTCTGTATTTTTTCAGATATGGCTCGACGTGGATCATTTGGTTCCGGTGCTGGTGGGAGTCGACGACCCCGACAGTCTCCATCTACCACTCCTACCGACTCCTCATCCCTCCGTACTCCAGTATATACTAGCGGTCTAGTCGCCGGCAGTGTCTCCATACCCGGCTCTAGCAGTTCGAGGCTAGGGCCTTCTTCTTCTATGCAGCCAGTACCGTCGAGTATTCCAGAGGTCGACCCCACTATTGAGGAGCAGACCGAGGCCGAGGCCCACGTCGAGGTCGAGGGCGATGGCGAGGCCCACGCCGAGGGCGAGGGCAAGGCCGAGGGCAAGGGCGAGGCCGAGGCCGAGGGGTAGGCTGCGGGCAGGGGCAGGGGCAGGGGCAGGGGGCGGGACAGGGGCATAGTGCAGCTCCCATTTGAGACAGATCCTCCGTGTTGCCCGGAGGGGGATCTGAGGTTGGAGATTTAGGCCTGTATTCGGACCAGGCGATAAGTGAAATTATTGCATTTAATTAGTTTAAATTTATTATAAACTTGTTTAATAAATTTTAATTTCCATTTTACAGGTATCATCCCTCCTCCGTACACCGGTCGCTGGGTACATTCCTGCGACAGAACTACGGCGGGCCCTGGATCAACTGGAGGGATGTCCCGGCCGACAGGAAGGCCTTCTGGTTTGAGCACTTTTCGGTACGTAAAAGTTTATTTCTTTTTAACATTTAGTATGTTATGTTATAACTTATGTACTTCTATAATTTTTTCAGCGGACTTACTTCTTTCCTCCCCACCGTGCCGTTGCTGTCGAGGCTATATTTTCCAGCGTCGCCAGCAAGTTCATTAGGGACGCGATCCTCGACCAAAAAGATCGCGACCGCCGGGGAGAGCCTATTCAGGGTTGGATCTCTGTCGCCGACTGGGCGATAATGAAAAGAAGATTCGAGGAGGAAGCCTACAAGGAGAAGTCCGTAAAGTCTAAAAGAGCGCGACAGGCGGGGTCGCAGTGGTGTGGTGGATCACGGTCCATCATGGATTTCTTCACCCATATGGTACGTATCTCGCCGTATACCCATAATTAATACTTTATAGTAATATTTTTTTTCAACTTAACTGACAAATCATATAATAATTTCGTAACAGGTTGAATCGGGAGAAGACCCGAATATGGTGACCTTGTTCCTCGCCACACACACGAAGGGGGAGCGGTTCGTAGACGACAATGCCCGGGACACCTACGTAAGTTTTACTTAATGCTAGTTCATTAATATTAATTTTTAGTTACGTAGAAAATTCATATAGATGTTATTTCTAGGCCGAGTTTTAGAAGTTTTACTTAATGCTAGTGCATTAGTATAATTTTTAGCGACCACGTGAGAATTGATATAAATGTTATTTCTAGGCCGAGTTTTTGAGGCTTAGGAAGGCCGGGCCAACACGGTCAGAGGGAGCTGGTGCTAGCACTTCCCAGCAGTGCACGGCTGTCGCAGCTCAGTCAGATGACGAACTGTGGATGAGGGCCATTGGTGGCATGCATAGGGGTACGTACTATGGTACGGGCTCCTATGGTGCATTCATTGCGTCACATGCCTCTGTGACCGCCACTAGTGTGCCCGGCCCCGCACAGACTGAGGAGTCATTCCGCTACCAGCAGAGTGTCGATGCGCAGATCGCAGCTCTACATGACGAAATACTACAGATGATAGGGGCGCCGTATACAGATGATTCTGTGCTCATCTCACGCTTTGAGAGGCTGGAGGAGACTACGGAGGCGTTACGAAAGATGACCCGCGCTATGCAGGAGGCTACGCAGCTGTTGGTCGAGTAGATACAGCATTTCCAGGAGATGGCTACGGAGCGACCGTCTGCTGGTACGCTGGGAGCATCGTCTACATCCGGCGATGCACGGGAGGACATGCTCGTCCACCTGTTGTCACCGGAGGAGTATCAGACGATCCTGACGTTGCGACGACAGTCATCTGGTGGCGCTCCTCCTCCAGCACCGGGTCCAGGTCCAGCTCCAGGCGATCAGTAGTTTTGTTTTTGCATTTTTGGACTGTACTATATTTTTGACTTTGTATGTATTTGGGGATATTCAGTTTTTTCGTTGAGGATATTGAGTTTGTACGTATTTGCGGATATTGATTTGGTTTGTTCAGGATATTATATATTGACATTGTTCGTTACGGATAGTATTTTTTCTTTATATTTTTTGTATATTCTGGAATGTATTGTGCGTGCCGGTGTTGAATGTTCCACCGAGGGGGTCGGCGAACCCAGGGATTGGATTCTGTATTTTGTATTTTGTATTCTGTATTTTGGCTAAGGCTCCAGCTCCATTTGCATTCTGGAACCTGTTTTTTTATATTTTTTTTAACTTAGCGACGTTTTCAGCGACGTTCATATTCGTCGCTAAATTTTAGCGACATTAATAAATGTCGCTAAAAGCGTCGTTAAATTCTGACGTGGCAACACGTGGCACCAAATCTGATGTCAGCTCGTCGTCGCTAAAACGTCGTAAAAGTGTCACTAAATGCCGACCATACGATAACGTCGCCTTATACGTCGCTAATTAGCGTCAACGAACAAACGTCGCAAATAACGTCGCTACTTAGCGACGTTATTAACGTCACCAACTAACGTCGTCCTAGCGACGTTTTGCGACGTTTTCTCGTTTAGCGACACGTTTTTTTCCGTCGTTTCCAAAACGTCGCTAAATTCATTTAGCGACATTTTCACCGAGTTTAGCGACGTTTTGGAACGTCGCTAATATGACAAATTTTTGTAGTGATTTAAGTGGGAATACAACATTATCCTACTGAGGAGGTAAGGTTGGCTTATCCTGACTTTCTGAAGTTTGTCCCGATTAGTCATAGCATCAAACTTAGCATGTAACTCCCTGATGGCTTATTTTGGATCTTCTGTTAGAGGAGGAACAACTGACATAAGTAAAGTAGGTTGAACTTGCACAACCATTGGTGTAGTATTACCCCCAACATGTGCCGATAATTCAGTGTTGAGACCAGGATCTGAGCTTGAATTGCCCAAAGATTATTGCACATTCGCAGGTATTTGTACTGTGGTGGCAAGATGTACTAGTACTGTTGTAATAGTGTGTTGAGACATCATCATTTGATGCATGTTTTGCATCATGACATGGATGTCATTGAATGCAGTGAATTGAGACGTTGTTCGGTGTTTTTCGAAGTTGTAGTTTCATGCTTATTATCGATGGCATATACACTAACTTCTATGTGCTCGACAGAAGGATTAGTAGATTGAACTGTGTAGTTAGAATCTACATTGTCCGTCTCAGATTCGAGAGGATTGCTACCCCCAGGAAGAACAACTTCAAATTCAGGAAGACTACTACCTCTAAGAAGATCAGCTTCAAACTCAGAAGAATGACTACTCCTTGCATGAGTAAGCTCTCGTAGTAGAGAACGAGTATTCTGGTATACTCCTTCAAAGGATTCAACAAGCTGGTCGAACCTCCTTTGACTTGGTGTCCTTGCAATGCGGGGAAGTCTTGAAGTCATGCTGACTAGAACCAAGAGTAGCTCCTCATCATCTTCTTGCTTATCAATTTACTTCCTAGGGTGATATCTAGTAAAGAGAGTATAGTTCAACCGGTCAAATATAGACCATATAGAAGATTCAACTGGTTTGGTACAACAACAGCTAATTATAAAGTTTGTGACAACTACAATGATGTTCATCAGAACAACTTACTGTAGGCACAGAGGATTCCCTTTCTTTACGCTTTTGCACTAAAACATCTCATAAATCGAAACGAGGAATAACAAAGGAAGAAGGCAGATAATCCGCTTTTACATTTTTGTACAATAGATTTTGTGCGTATATTTCGAGTCATTTGCGTATACAGCGAAGCACTGGCTTAAACAACGTCTTGTCCATTTATACGCAGATTCCGTCTCTGCGTGTTCAATTTTGCACGCATATCAGGAGTTTTGTGCGCACATTTGTTGATTTCAGGAATGAAGGCATTCAATTTTCCTTTCTTACATGAGATTTTGATACTTGGCATGTGAGTTTTTCTCACTAACCTTTTTTGTGCGCCAGCATAAAAATCTGGATGCGGAATCTGGTGATAGACAACTTCTTTGCCCTTAGCCTTGTTGACAGCAGAAAGTGCGTGTGCATCTTTAAAATTTTCTCACATATTGTCAGTGTTAGGACGAACAAACTTCGTAGTATCATAGTGAATTCCTTTGTCATGGAAAGATTGAGTCACCCCTCGCTTATCATTGCGAGGGCTTTGTGATTTGTTCTCCTTAGTTGGCACACTGGCATAAATAAGGAGTTTATCCATCGAGTCACAGACTGGGATGAAGAGGTGGAGTCGACAACAAGTGAATTCTTGTTGCTAACGAATAGAGTACCCTTCTTTTTGTTGACCGCATCAGGACAAGATAAGCGAGACTTGGGCAGCCAAATCTTGTGTCTTCTTGGGCTTGGTTGCGGATGAAGGAGTTGCACTAACCCCAACGAGCATTTCTTCATAAGTTTGTTGGTCGAACTGCCTGACCAACGTCTTCTACATTGTACCACCAACGTAGTATCGAGTTGAGCTACTACCTTCTCATTAGAGGAGAAGGTTGTCCCCAGCAGAGTCGCCATATTATTTTTCATAAACAAAAAGGTTGAATGAACCTATGTTCTTAAAAACTTTACAAGGAATAAATGTACAAAAAATCATATACAATAATCTAAAGTGCAAAAATGATTCTGGGGAAGTATAGCTGTAGAGATCTGATCTGCGGTCGATGACTTTACTCATTGCACAATTCGACAATAGGTGAAGAAATGTAAGATGCCCGAACACTTGAGAAGAAAGTTCTTGACAACACTACCAAAGAGCTTTCTGTGTATTCTTCCTCTATCCGCCTCTCTGTCCTTATCTCTAGGATAGCACTGATCCTATATTTATAGCATTTGAAATGGTTATCTTAGTGTGCGCGTACAAATAGGCAATATGCATTGTGTTTGCCATTATACGCGTACTATTGAAAATCCACACCCACGTTTTGCTTCGTGGAAGTATAACTTGCTATCTGCTTGACACGTGGCTGCCTACACGAGGAAGGCTTAGGTTGTGGAGACAGTTATCATACATGTTCCATGAGGATTATGGCATAGGATACACGTAACCATAATTGTTGATTGTCGGTTACAGGCGTACTTGAAGTAACCATACTAGCATATTTTAATAGAGGTAGCATGTAGGCGTACTCTGTAACGCCCCAGTCCCAAAATATGTAGGACTAGGAATGCGTATACATGCCACCCCATGTCTAGTATCTATATGCGTAACCATACTGGTGTATCAAGTGGACTCTAGCCCAACTCGACTACGTACAAGTTGTATAATAACGACCAACTATCTATACTAATCAATAATATCCCTAAGCCTCAACCCACAATAATACAAAATAAAAAAATGAACAAGATGTAACATAGTGTGCACCCCATGCTATATTTGTCTGAATACACTTGAAAGAATAACTTGAGTCTACAAATACTAGGCTAACAAGCAGAATGTAAATAAATAGAGATGAATATATAACCGCAAGAGATACTTAAAATAGTAAATAGCAACCATCATGATCAGCAACTGACTTCGCTCAGTAGAATACCTAGAGAGATCACCAAGTCCTCAGGGGATTGGCAAGATACATAATACACATGCCAAGGTACAAATAGGATAGAAATATGATCTAAGGCAATCTAATGTATCCGGTCTATATTCTATGCAATTAAGAACAATTCCTAGAATATCAGACCTCGCCACTGAGGCTCACAGGCTCCTCAGCGGGCTGTTGTCCCCAGTACCGTGTCGTGGGACTAAGGACAATCGATCAATCAATAAACAATAGCCAGTACTCTGCTACAGAGTAAAAGGCTTACAACAATAACAGGTCACAATACAATAAGTCCAAAACTGCAGTCAAGTTCTCCCCATCCCATGTCTAGTATCTATCAATGTCAAGTCCATACAGTCATCTCTATAACAATAACAATGAACAATTTAGTAAACTACTACGAAGTCAATACCATGAATACTCATGTAAATCTCGCATCATGAACGTGTCGATGTCCTGTGGTCATTCGTGTCAACAGACACGTCAATATGCACGCAATGACTAATGTCTATACTCGGTGTCATTATCATGACATCGGTATCCGTCTTCGAAACAGACACTAAGCATCAACGATCCTATGTCATGCTAATGCTAACAAAATAAACAATAGGAAATAAAAGAGAATCGATAACCAAGGCAAGGTACACTTGCCTGTAACCGCGGTCTGAGTGTATGCCTGACCAAATTTGATGTCTTCGTAACTCCCGCCAAGTTCACCTATAATAGATACACTATTATTAATACTCTCTAACGACTTACCATATGTAGACTATATTAATATCTATACTCAATAGTCGTCATGATGTCGGTACAACACCATACAACATATATAGTACCAACTTTCTTATAATAATAATTTATAACTAATATAAAATAATAATTTAATTTCTAGAAAATACTTATAAATATTTTTATATTGCTAACAATATTATTTTATTGGTGGAAACTCAACCATAATAGTCCTATGTTGATACTACATCATCAATACCACATTTGGCCTACTAATTGAGTCCCGAAACAATAAATAATTAAAATATTTAATTCTGGAAAAATTACAAAAATTAGTTAAAAAAAACTTTGCACAAAAAATATTTCAGTAGAGGTAGATGAAGTATCAAAGCTTTTGGATACAAAAAACACATGATTTTCGGAGTTACGGTTTTACGGCAAATGTCAAGAATTTTAATAAATACTAAACAAACTCAAACTTAGTAAACAATATATGCGTTGGAAATCTCTGGATGTCTAGTTTCTTACAAAAAATATACAGGAGATCGAGTCGGCTCGAAATAGATGAAAATCCACTCGCAACATATATGGTCTCTTTTGGACACCCTGACGTAAAATGGACGCCCCGGCCAAACTTCTTGGAATTGTGTGATCCAGCAATCAGAGATCAAAGTAGACATATAGAGGTAACTTATAGTTTTGGTTTGAAGTAAATCGAACGAGAAAAAGTAGATGAAACCTATTCTAGAATTCGACTAACCTGTTGTAACTTTCAGATTGCACTTCGGAGAAGTTTTGCCCAAAGAGACGTGTTGTGAACCTCTCTAAAGGCCGTGAGATGGCATATACACTTGCTAGGATAGAAGAGGACGTCGAGGGGGTCACGAGTGGTGGTGATCGGCACAAAAATTGAGAAAAAAGGGGTGTGAAGGGGTCGACCAAGAGAGGGGGGGGTCGACTTGGTGCTCTCAGGTTGAGGGTGGCCGTGCGTATGTGCGTGGGTTTATGGGGATGTGGCGGCAGCAATAAGAAGAGGATTTTGTAGGATTTTATTGGTATTTATGTTATGTGGAGTTGGGCTTTGGTTTGGATTAATTTGGTTAGGGTTTGACCCTCCAAAGGACTACTATGGTAATGGATTTCCATATTTGGAGAGTTACTTTGACAAAGTCAAAGATATTGGATATCATGCACATGGTTGTAATTTAATTCCAAAAATCAATTAAATATATATCTAATTATTTTGATAACCTTATATAGGGTCTAACAAGGGGGATTGGCTAGGTTAGGGTCCGAATATGTTTTTTTAGTCAAATTGAACCCGAAAAGTCAACTAATAGGTCTCATGTGCCATTTGCAAATAATTAGCCCATGAGAACTCGATTGATTGGCACATCCTTGGTATGTGCAAAGTAGGCTTATAATGGGTCAAAACCATATATTGGGTCAACTGGTTTTGATCTATGTTGAGTTCAAAGTTAGGTCTAGAATTACGGTAAACGGTCGAATGGCCTAAATTGACCCTGTAGAAGCATGAAAACTTATTTTCACAGAGCTAAGAAGTGGACTGCAGCACACGACAAACTGGCACAGTCAAAACAGATGAGACTCAGGCATACAATAAAATACACAGTGGCGCAGTCAAGACAGACAAAGCTTAGGCGCACAAGAAAATACACATTATAGAAAAAGCACAGCAAAGATTTTTTTATTAGTAGTCATGAAAACAATACAGGGGAAGTCTATTACAGAATTTTCCCATTGATGTCCATGATTACATAAGAAACTATCTGCATACTGTGCATACAGTCCTACGCTAAGAAAAGTGCATTTTCTCGATGCCCACGTACGCCAAGAAAAGCGCCTTTTCTTGATGCCCGCCTACGCCAAGAAAAGCACATTTTCTCGATGCCGCTCCTAGGCGTTGGTCGAATAGGGTTTGGAATGGTAATCAATTCAAAACCCATATCCAGCATCTTGACACTCGAAGCAGAACACAGTCAAGATGTTGTTCAGGTTAGAACTGCTGTGACAAACGTTCAGGCATATCCTATTTCTCTGAGGGAGTTCTTCGTCAAAACTACGACTTCTTTGAACGAGGTGGTCTAGAACCAACAGCTGACTTATGTGCCAAAGGGAAGGCTCACATCCATCCGAAGCTAAGTCGGGGTCGAACATGAAGTTGGGTTCAAAGATGGAACGAGCAAAGACATCCGTTCTCACAACTCCCTATTTATAGGCAGCAACGTAGCCCAACGCTTATGCCAAGTGGCAGTCGGTCAAAGAGATTAAATGTGATGAATCTCATATTAATGCCAATGAACTGGCCGCCCCTAAAATTAATGTGATGAATCTCACATTAATGATAATGAACTTGCCACCTCGATATTATTCTAAGTCAGCGTTTCGAGTCCCGCACCCCATGCAGCGGTTACACTTAAGGAGAAGTTGACTAGATTCACTATGTCGTAGGGGCCACTACGCCTGCAAGGATACTACACCCTAATGGACATGGTGCTATTGAAATGGCTATGCCATCTGAACAGCTACGCTCTCGAAAATGGCTATGTCATATGAACAACTATGCTCTCGAAATAGCTACGCCCTTTAAAACACCTATACTTCGACTTCTTTTTAACCAAGGAGCATTCAATGCATTCTGACAGTACGTTTGATTTTCAAGACAAACACTTCGAATCTAGTACAACACGTCTCGATTTCCGTACCGATGACGGCAACATAAGAATCGAAGAGACGTTCACCACTACGCCACTAGAAGACGATAATGCTTTAAAAGTTGAGCTGACAGCTTACATCATCGTGATGGTCAAATGTTGTCGGGGACATCTGTGTACATGCCATATGGACCCTTCTCCACGCCAAGGCATTCTACAAATGGACATCCTTTTCTAGCGTAGGGTCATCCCTATGCTAACAACTCATATTATTCGTACCACACAAGATGCCCCACGCCAAAGTCAGCATCCAACCTAGACTTTTTGTGGCGTAGGGATCTTCTCTATTCCAACAGACCGAGATCTTTGAGCAGAGCACGTGTGCCACGTGTCATTGACTCAGTTCTAGTCACGAACGGGTACCAACCACCCAAGATCTCAGTAATAGGCGAATCTCAACAACTGCCATGTGTTGGCTCATCCACAGCCCAACAGCACAGTTACAACAGATTCAGTCCTACCATCATGCGCGCAGAGCTCTTGCGCCCAACAGATCACGCGTGTAGCGTTCCTACGTGCCTGAGTGGATTATTCCACAAAGCAGCTATAAATAGAAGGATCATTCCTTCATTTCGACACACAAAGACAGACATTCTGAGAGTCAGAGCATACTTCAGAGAGCCGAATTGCCGTCACCTTGCAATCAAATAGAAAGACTTGCAATTTCCTCTCGACCTTCGTCAAGATCGTCAACGGAGTAAAGGAATCAGAAACAGTGTCTGATCTCCATCGTCATAATTCCCCAGAAAAATTGTACTTAGGAAGATCCTGTTAAGGATCAACTTTTTGTACTTTTCTCGTTTGTTAAATTCAAAAGTTCCCTTCAATTTTTTAATGGCAAACAACCCGACGACTCTGCTGGGAAATTCTTTCCCCTCTAACGAGAAGGTAGGGATGCAATCCGACGACAACAAACTCGAATCCTCCCCAAAGGTGCTAGTCATACGCTTCGACCAGCAAGCTTATGAGAAGTTTCTCTCAGAAGGCAGTTAGGGGTGAGCATCGGTTCGGTTCGGTTCAAACCGAACCGAATATGTGAAAGGTTCAAACCGAATCGAATATGTGAAAACCGAAATAACTGTAAACCATATTTTTCAAAACCGAAAACCGAACCGTTTTTATAAAAACCGAACAAAAACCGAACCGAATTAATTCGGTTCGGTTTTCGGTCGGTTCGGTTTCATGGACCAATGTGCATGGCCTTCAATTTTTTAGCAAAATGGACCTATTTAAATAACAAAATTTTAAAAAATATATATGACATTATTGTATTTATGAATTGTTATATTACATAGAGTGAAAGATATTAGTATATATAGATTAAGGGTAGATAGAGAGAGTGCTCAAAGAAGCACCGACATAGAATAGGAGAAGAGAGTGCGCTCAGTTAGGGGTTAATAAACATTAGTATATGTATATTGTGGGTAGTTTGATAAATTACTAAATCTAAATCGGTTTTCGGTTCGGTTCAGTTTTTCGGATGAAGAACCGAAAACCGAACCGTTATTTCAAATTTTCAAAATTTTAAACCGTAAACCGAACCGATAACCGAAAAACCGAACCGTTTGTCATATTTCGGTTCGGTTCGGTTCGGTTTTCGGTTTTCAACCGTTATATGCTCACCCCTAAAGGCAGTGTGAGTCCTTCGAAGCGGCTGCCAAAATAGAAGAAGACTCGCCAGGTCTGGGTACCTAAGGATGCTGTACCGCACATCCATACAGAAGGGGCTGCGCTTGTACAGCCCATCTTCATTGTTGACTCTATCAACAAGCCAGCTGCTTTCTCTCAAGTGGCACATGGGTCTGGAAAATGGGCACCGACTATAGTTCCCTGTCCGCCCACACCCAGTCAAGGGCACTACAAAAGAATAACAAGGGCGTGTCTACCCATCCGCACATAGAGCCTATTGTGCCGAGAAAGCCTTGTGTCTTTGACAGGATCACTTGCTATCTTGGCAAGGAAAAGTTGGACTCTGAGTACTATATGCCTTCGCGGGCTAGCACGAAGAAATCCAAGAGAGCATGAGCCCCACGCGCTCATTGTGCTATGCCAACAATGAACCAGAAACGTACGCTGACAGTCACACATACGACTGATGGTAAACTGTATAGGACTGACTTAGGTGCTTCTGCACCCAGAATGGGTCAGTCCTCAAAGTCCCCCTGCCACTTGGGTGCAGTTTATGCACATGAACCAAGCCAGGGGGCAAGCATTGTGTTGACAGACCCATACGCTCAGTTTGACTGTGCATATGAAGTATGCATGCCTCACAACCAAGCTCTCACTAATGACTCAGGCGCATCCCATGCGCCAAGAATGAGTCTGGGAGCACACTGTCCTCAAACACACCCATGCGCAACGTTTGGCCGCGCGCATGAAGTGGGTATTAATACGGACTTCCTCTCACATGATTTGCGTAATGTGACCAGTCAAAAATGCAAAGCAAAGAAGGCAACTACTATGCACAATACACCCCCTACTGGGCTTACATGTGCTAGTATTACCATCAATTGTTGTTGTTGCAAAATAGTGGCCTCGCCATCAAGACAGTCCGTGTTTCAACGACTGCAGCGCCCTGCTGTCACTGCCCGCTCTCGCCTTTTGGGATACGAGTACGTAGCCAAGTCCAGCCTATGCCGCAGCATTGATAGTAGTAGCTGTCTAGACCTCAATAACAATCATCAACATAATATTTACTCACAAAAATCATTTATTTGTTCATTCACTAACTATTCAATTTACAAATCCAATAATATACCCAAATAATATTTGGGAACAAACCCGCTAGATATTTTAATTCAAGAAGCATCTAATCTAACTAGAGTCTATGGTTGGCCCCCAAGATACCTCTAACTCCACCCGAAGGAACCCAAAGCAAGATAGCAAGTCATCAAGAACCTGTCAACTGAAAAAATATCCAGTCAGGATTAGAACAAGTACAAGTCTAGCCATTACAAGTACAATATAAAGCAATATAACACTAAACATGTAAAACAATGATCAATAGAAACACAAACAATATGAACAAGAAAACATGCAATATGATAAACTAAATAAGAATGTAGGAAGTATGAAAAGATAGAGACTCATATAAACAATAATAGTGCACGTGTCATGAGAAGTACAACGTTCCTACACATGGACGGCTTGGGTGAACGATGAGGATATAAACGGCTCGCCCTCGTAAACGAAAGAGTTGCCAACAATACAATCGGGCTTTGTCACGTGCCTAGTAATTGTAACCCTCTAATATCCATAACTCACAATCATGTAGACACTATCACGATAACGATCATGATAACAATTAGAAAACATGAACAATAGTCAATCACTCAACTCTCGTGTGTGTAAACAGTCAAGACATAGGAAATATCATGTATAAGTGAAATATAAAATATGAAGTAAATGCACATGAAAGCATAAACAAGTACTTGCGTCGATTTAATTTGGAGTTGACTGGCACAATATGATCATGTCGGCACAGAAATAGTCTCAGATGTCAAAACTACGCAAGATGATGTCAGATGATGGAAGTTCAAAATTTGCAAGAAGATTTGATAGTTGAAGAAATTTTGTATATAGGGAAGATATAGGGAAGTTCAAAATTTACAAGAAGATAGGAATATGACTAGCCAAGGACAAGATTTGATAGTCAAAGAAATTTTGTATATATAAATTAATAAATAACTATTTTGGAAAATATTTATTATATTTGAAAACTATATTTTTACTAGTAAAATAGTTTTAGATAAATACTTGAAAGTCACGAAAAATCATCTTTATATCAAAACTATAACTTGCTTGTAGTAAATATTACAACCATATTTAATATCGTAAGATATATAATAATAATTTAAAATTCTAAACCCGATTTTGAAATTACATGTAGGGCAAGTCCAATAATATATATTTATCACAAATACAATTTTTAGAAATATTTAATATATAGTTATATATAATATCATTAATAGCAAATAGCAATAATAACATAAAAATCAATAATAATATTACTAAATAATATAACCCATAACAATAGTAACAAGTAACAACTTTAATAATATTAACGTTTCCTTTGTAAAAATATAATAATAATAATAAATATTAATTATAACCCACACTTATACTTCTGTCCCCTCCTTGTTTACTGTAAACATTAAAAATAAAAGAAAATTTTTGAGTCGCACCCCACTCAATGTACACATATGAGTGGTGCACCCCACTCGATTCACCATATGCATAAGTAATCCCTCTTATGACGGAAATCGTTAGAAAAAACGATTCGTGTCGTTTGTCATATATTTATGACCGAAATACTCTTATGTTTCTTTTTTGAAGGCTGTCGGTGAAGAGGAAGGCGACGGAGAAGTCGGCGAGCAAGAAGCCGGCGAAAGCGCCAAGGCCGCCAAGGACCCCAACAAGCCCAAGAGGCCCCCAGCGCCTTCTTCGTCTTCATGTAAACCCTAACCCTACTTTTCCCCCAATATTTTTTTCCTCATAAAAATTTGATTTTTATTGCTTTTTTTGTTTCGAAAATAGGGAGGAGTTCAGGAAACAATTCAAGGAGAAGAACCCTAGCAACAAATCCGTCTCTGCTGTGAGCGACCTAATTTTTTGTTTATTTTTTCCTTTACAAAATTTTTCGTTTCAGCCCCTTCTTATTTACCTATTTCTAAATTAGGTTGGCAAGGCTGCTGGTGATAAGTGGAGATCTATGTCTGCTTCAGTGAGTAAACAATTTTTTTTTTTTCAAATTAGCCCTTCGTAGTTTATGATCTTGCAGTTCTGACAAAGATCTGGACTTTTTTTTTGTAATTACAGGACAAGGCTCCCTATGAAGCCAAGGCTGCTAAAAGGAAGGCCGAGTACAATAAGACCATGGTCGCCTACAACAAGAAGCAGGTGATTTTTTTTTTTTTTTTTTTTTCCATTTGAACCCTAAAATTTTTGTCTTAAAAACTTAAGAAACCCGAAAATTTGATCACTTTTACTTAAGAAACCCGAAAATTTGATCACTTTTATTTGCGTAAAAGTCCGATGGCGCTAGCAAGAAGAAAGTAGAGGAGGAAGAGGAGGACGAGTCTGAAATCCTAGTCCGAAGTGCACGATGACGACGATGACGATGATGAATCCGGAGAGGTGAAATTTCCAACAAAAAAAACTCTTTTTTTTTTTAAACAATAATTATACAAAAAAGTGCCAATAAGAAACAGAAGGGTATTTCGGTCATAAATATATGACAAACGACACGAATTATTTTTTCTAACGATTTTCGTCATAAGAGGGATTACTTATGTATATGGTGAATCGAGTGGGGTACACCACTCATATGTGTACATTGAGTGGGATGCGACTCAAAAATTTTCAAAATAAAATAAAAAACAAAACCAAAACACAAGGAAGAGAGAACCTTGTTCTTTTCTTCCTAGAGAAGGAACTTGGAAGAAGGAGATTAAGAAGAAGAGAGAGTGGCAACGAGAGGGAACGAGAGAGGGAGGAAGAGAGTGAAGGCGGGAGAGGAAGATAAATCAAGAGAGGGAGAAGAGATCGAGAGATTGAGGGTGGCATAGAGGGCGAGGAAGTGGGGCTCGCGACCAGCTCGTCGGTGGCGGACCATGGCAGCCAAGGTGAGGTGCGATCAAATCTGAGCGATGAACGGTTTGTCAGAAGCGAAGCTTATGAAAGGTGGCTCTGGTAAGGAAGGGCCGAGGCGCTCTAGTGTGGGGCTGCGTCCAGATTCGAGGAGTCGGGAACCTCGTCAGCTCAGATATGTAAGCCGGAGGAAGCTCCACGATTTGGAGGCGGCCACAAGGCGGTGCGGGCACCGAGGAGGAGTCGACGATGCTTCGGTCAGGCGGAGGGTGTGCATCCATGGTCTACGGCGGTCGGCGAGGTAGGGATGATAGCCGCGACGGTAGGTTTGATGTAGGTGGGTGCCGGTGGGGGTTTTGCTGTGGGGGCCGGAGACGACAGTTGTGGTGAGGATCCGGGCAGAGATGGAAGGATTCGATGTCGGAGCTCTGGGAGGGTGATCGACGGAGGGAGACGACGGCGATGGTGGTGGAAAGGGTGGTGAATCATGGTGTTTAGACGCAGTAGCAGCGGGGGTTGGCAATAGTGGTGGTGCTCAAGGGATCGGGCCGGTGGCAGGGAAGGGACGCGGTCGGCAAGTCGAGAACAAGGGTGGTGGTGTCGGCTGTTTGGGGTTGTCCGACACGGCAAAGAATTTGGGATTTGATTGGTGTCCGGAGTGTCGGACACGTAAGATAAAAATGTAATTGTAATAACAAAAAGTGGAAAGGAAAATAGGGAGATGGACCAGCACACGCACGATGTTTGGCTAGATGTTATTGGAAATATGTGTTGGCTTTTTGTAGCAAAAAGCAAGGGAATTAAATAGAGGTAGAGGTAATAAGGTTATAAGGGAAGACTTTGGATTATGATCAAATCTTTCCATAATAAATAAATATTCAAAATTTAATTAAATCAAATAAATTTTAGATTAGATTGTTCTAATCTCAATCTATAATAATAATTTAAAAATAATATCCACATTAGCAAATAATATTCCAAATATATTTTATAAATTCAAATTGTAAAATAAATAATAATAAATAAATAATTTTAAAAGTATAATTACTTAATTAAACGTAATATAGCAACATGTTTATTGGTCAAAAGCTAAATCAAATTTAATTTTAATATTTGCTTACAAATACTAAGTTTAACATATTTTATAATCCAAATAAAAAATAATTTGATAAATCTATTTTTTATCATTTAAAATATTTACAATTATCTTTGTAGAAATCTAAATAAAAAATATATATTTTTATACAATATTTAAAATATGAAATGAAATAAATAAAATTTTGAAAAATTTCAGAAACGGGGGCTACAACTGCAGCCGTCCGACATCGTCTCGGAAAAAGGGTGTCGATTGAAGATGAGGAAGAACTTCCCATCGCCTCGTGCCATGTCACTTCAAATTCTCCTGCTCCCAGAGGGGATTTCAAAACCAGCAACCCTCCAGTCTTAGCTAGTGTATCAAAGAGTCGACCCCGAGGAAATAAAGCAATAATTCCTACTACCGGGTTGGTCCAAAATACCCGATCAAAAGTGAAGTCTGCATCTGCAGTACGAACTAGGGGTAGCCAGGTCCCGATCATCCACCATATCGTTCTAAGAAGATGACATCTATCAAGGGATAGATACCGATGCAGCTGGGGGTAGCCAGCTATGGGATTCTAAGGAGGAGGCCTTGATGCCGATCTTCCCGCAAGGCAGCGAGGCTGAAAGTGAGAGGTCCAATTTTTCGTCCATTTCATCCCACGTTACGCCAGTCTACATGACACCTTAGAGGCAGGGCTCCAAACTCTCACCTCCTCAATGCAGGCCTTGACACAAGTCGTGCTCGACATTAGAACCAGTTTTACTGCCCAACCCTCGTCAAGGACTCCCGCATCTGTAAGTCTTGACCCATGAAACAACGGGGAATCAAATGTCCCCCTCAACATATCCCCTCAGGAACAGATAATCATACATTACCTCATTCATCCGCTCCTTCATCAACGGAGGATTTGTTTGAGCTTGTGGAGGATCTACGCACTCGCGTGGAGGCTAAAGACAAGCAAGAAGAACTCTAAAAACTCGGGATTAGGCAACCTTACCCACCCGATTGGAATAATGTAGTTTATCCTCCCAAATACAAGCCACAATCCTTTTCTCCGTTCGAAGGCAAGGACTTTCCTCGTCGTTATCTTACCTATTTTGGCTCTATAACATGATACTTACCCTGGGATGATGCCCTGTTCACAAGCTTGTTCATCGGGGCATTTAAGAGGGTAGCCTATGAATGGTTCTGCAACCTCCTAGACAATTGCATATCCTCTTTCGAGGATTTGAAGCGCCTCTTTCTCTTCCGATTCTACGAGGGGGGAATGGACATGACAATGTTCTCCCTCATGGATATCACTCAGAAGAAGAAAGAACCAGTCTGTGCCTGTATCGAATGCTTCCGTCAGGCAGCTTTGAGGTTACCTCCTGGTATCCCTGAGCCCGTATTGATGGATTCCGGTCGCAAGAACATGTTGTCGGCAGTCAAACTCTGGGTCCGGCTGCAAGAACATGTTGTCGGCAGTCAAACTCTGGGTGGATTCCACCCAATATATGGACTGTACCGCATTCATTATCGGTAATGATAGTGCCAAAACGAAGGCCAAAGACGGTCGTCTTTTGGGAGTTAGTTTTCCTACTCTAGATAATAAAAGGAAACGACCCTTCAACAATAATAACGTCAGACTTAAATCTAAGGGAAAACAGGCGTTAACCGTCAACGTCTCCAAGAGTGCTCCAGCCCCCACTCGGGATGTCCTATGTGAGGCGATAAGATCAAATTGCCTGATCTGAAGTACTGTCACTATCATCGGTTCGTCGGCCATGCAACAAGAGACTGCTAGATATTGAAAAACTATATCAAACGCATGATCAATGCGAATGTTCTTACCCTTGATTATGAGGATAAGACAGTCTTAGAAAATATGGTGTCCCTTCAGTTTGGCACCTTGCTGCCAACTAAGGCCCAAGATGGCGTCGTCCCCATCCTAAAAGCGACAACGGAAGTAATCAATTTTCTTCTAACCCATGACAACATGAGTTGGATGGTGCCACTCACCACGTCCTAGGGTGAGATTATGTGGGTTCACCCATATTTAGCCCCGAAACTGACTCAATTGGCGGCACGCTCTACCACCAAAGGAAAAGGCATAAATTTCAAATCCTGCCGTATGGTCACTATCTCCCCAGAAGAAGCCTTGCCAGTTGCAACAAGGTCGAGGCAAAACACCCAACGGAAGGAGGATCTGGTCGAAGAGGCGCCTCCCGTCATCGCTCCTGCTGCCCTAGAAGGAAGTTCATCCCAACCTCCGGTGGTGGACAAATAAAAGCAAAAAGAGGCTCATTTAGACAAGCCTCTGAGGAAAGATGGCACTTTGGGGTTGATCAAACCCCATAACTTTGACTATTTGCACAGCTAGCCAATACACCAGCCCAATTGTTTCTTTTTGAGCTTCTTCGGCTCTCTAAAGATACTCGGGATGTCCTATGTGAGGCGTTAAAAAATGTTGATTCTTTCATGAGCCAGATCAAGCAGCCCGAAGAGGACCCAGCCGCATGTCCACATTGTCATAATGTGGGGGAGATCATCCCCAATATTATGTTCTCTCAACAAGATATGTTCCTCAAGAATAACAGGCACAACAGACTGTTGTATTACACGGGGTATGTTGGTGCCATCAAGGTAGACCAGATACATATCGATCCTGGTTCTTCTCTCAGCATCATCCCTCGGAGTCTTCTACCTTGGGGATACCGATGCACCGGCTATCTGCGTCCAATACTACCATCTGTGGCTTCAACGCTGGTAAAAGCAGGCCCTTGGGCAAAATTTGCCTGAAATGCCAGATAGGTGATCTCTAGACAGAGGTGACCTACTATGTCATAGATGCTGACATAACGTATAACGTCTTGTTAGGACGTCCGTGGATATACGAGTACATGATCGTATCGTCCACTCTTCACCAGTGCATGAAATATGTATCTGGCAACGACATCGTTAGAACAAAGTTTGCTAACGTCGATCCCTTCAGAGGAATCGACACATACTACACTGATGCTGCTCTGTATAAACAAGTCCACTTGAATGACGATGACAATGACGTTGATGAAGAAGCAAAAGCCGATGCATTAATTGAAGAACTATTGAGTGTAAGACTCAATGGAAAACCTCCCCAGGTGTCAGCTCCTCACGTGGCTAAGCTTCATGGAAAGGCTCCAATTCCTATGGTCGTCAAACTTTCGGACATGGCCCAGGAGCCTATCAGGGTCAGATTGCCGAGGAGATATTCAGAAGCTCCTCCGAGGTCGCAAGATTCTCCGGTTGCTAGGACGTTAGCTCCTCTGGTGGCCAAGCTACAGCGAAAGGCCTCCACACCTCCTCCTGTGGCTATCCCGATTCTCACATATGAGGAATTAGGGGACTATATATCTTCCCATACTGAGGCACATTCATTTGATGATGTAATCACCCAGGATAAGATCCCTTATTTTATTTATAAATTTTTATCTTTGAACTATTCTAATCTTCCACATTGGAATGCTATGTGTGCCCTAGATAATGCCTTAGGAGCATTACAGACGCAAGTAATAACCGTCAATACCATAAATTGTGTCACGATCCGCTCCCACTTTTGGGATACGAGTGCGCGGCCAAGTCTAGCCTACGCCGCAGCATCAGCAGTAGTACGCTGTCTATGATAACAATGGTCCACAACAAGAACAACACGCATATATTATCCACAACTAAGCCATTAAATCACCAAAAATAATATCCAATAGTCTAAATAAATAAACAAAAGATAGTCGTTAAATAATCCACTATAACTCAGATAGTCTCGGGAACAAACCCAGCAGCAGAAAATAGAATAGATAAACTAGAATCCATAGCTAACTACTAACTATTGTGAATGTATAAGAAAGGAAATGTGCTAGTTCGCATCAGTGCTAGAATCAGATACGCTAGCGACGTCAATGTCGCCAATATACTCATCATAGACCTCGGGACAGATTACGTCATCTACAGCTGAAAAATAGTTATTCAGTCAGGATTGGAGCAAGATTATCATAACACTACATTTCACAATATAGTATACATGTATGAAGAAACAATAATAAGGAAGATAAACTATAGGCATAACATGATATGGTAAAAAGAGTACTACTATGACATGATGAATGTATGAAATAGACTCGATAGGAGACCAACAATAAACAATATAGAAATAATGATTAAGTCACATGTACTGTGTGTTTTAGAATACTAACTTTCTGCATGTAGACGGTTTGGAATATTCGTCAGTCATACGTGTGGTGCATGACTCATATTATGTAATCAGTATTGGGAGTCTGTATTCAATTCGTTGACCACATGCTTACTTGTTGTATTTTTCCATCCGACTCACTCACAATACATATCCATTACGATAAAACCTTAATAATACGATAAACAGTAAACATGATAAACAAGGAGTAAGACATGAACATGTACATAAACCCTAATGATTCTAACTCTCATGCACAAATAGTAATCATGATGAATCAAGAAAAACGACAACATAAATTATAAAAAAGTAACAGTGAAAAGATGATATGAAGATACATGCAGTACAAAATAAAGGCAACATAGGTCATTGTGATACTTTCCTGCTCTGATAGATAATGAAGTCACAAACTCAAGATGTCGTAGCTCGATCTATCCCGTCACATAAACAAAAACAAGGTATATCTATAATTCCTACTTTAAAAATACTAGAAAGTGGCTAATGGATTAACCTAATTAATTATAATTTAATTCTGGAATAAATCAACTAAAATCCTATTTAATCTATTTAAATCTGAAATAAAAACTAAATACAATTTTTTGGCCCGGAAAAGTCAGGGCTTCCAATTTGGGAACCCGTGGCAAGCAAAGCGAGGCATGTCATTGACTAACTAGTCAAACGACACAAACTCTATGATTTGATGTTCAGCCTAGTAGATTTCAGTGCCACGAGTGTACTGGAATTAACCATACCACAAAATCATGATTTGTCAAAAGTTATCGCCATTATGACTAACCGTAACCAAATCGATGAATCGTTGAGCAAATATGACTTCTACGAATAAAATAAAATACTAGATGAATTACTGAATTTCTAAAAAATTATATTATCGATCTCTGCGTCAGCTTTCCAAAACTTCAAACGGTTCGTGATTCTGATTCCTGGTTCTCCCGAAATTTCAAAAACACCGAAATGTGTTAGATTTCGGACAATTGGCACTCCGTAAGTTTTCTAGAAATTTAGGTTCAGAATTTATGAAAACTAATTTGATATTTAGAAAATTACCTTGATACGCTTCTAATAAAAAAACAGCACACGAAAAGGATGTCGGAGTTGATCGCAATCGCCTCGTGAAGTTGGAAGATCTCCAAGATCAAACCACAAAGGAGGCTGGAATAATGAACTAGGGTTTTCAGATTTAATACATATATTTAGGAGAGAGAGAGAGGCGGTGGCTGAGTCATCTGGATGCCGATAGGTGGGCCGGGGGGGTGGCTGACTGGGCTGCTGACTGTGTAAATACTTATTTTAATTATAGAAATTTATTAAAAATTCATTTTAACTCCAAATAAATCCCATAAAAATACAGAAAAATCCTAGAAAATTATAAAAACTATTTCTAGGTGTCTAGAGCCTAAATAAAAAAGTTTGGTCTCAAAATCACTTTGTGTAACTCCACGGTAAATCCCAAAAGCCGATGGAAAAATAATTTCTATAGGTTTAAATTATCTACAAATTCCCAAAAATTCCAAAAAAAATCTAAAATAATAAAATAAAACGTCTGGAGCTATTTAGAGACCCTAGTGACCATATGTGATCTAATGTTAGTATATCTCACCTATAGACCTAGGTACGCACCCTTGTGATCCCAATATCAAAATCCTAATTAATAATAATTCTAACCACTCTATATCCTAATAATAATGAAAAAAATATTCTCCAAAATTTAAAATAAATTCTAGGAAACCAAATGCTACAAACTACCCCCCTTAAAAGATTTTTTCCCTCAAAAATCAAAAGTCACAAATAGCAAATATAGTATATAACCCAACAATCGATCTAACAATAACTCTTTAGGCTAGATCATGGAGAGATAAATGATTAGAAAAAACAAAAGTATACTAAATGAATAACTATCTAACAAACTATGATCAACTATTGCTAATTGAAAGGGACAAAAAGGACATGGTTAAAATTACGGACGGAATCAAGCATGATGCATAAGAGAGACAATGATAGAAGACTCATTGGGTTGGAAATCCTATTTGAGGATTATATACTCTCCTAGAAGTTATTCTAAATCCTATCTTCAATTCTATTCGCAGGCTCACAACTAGTACTACTAAGTTGAAGTACTAACCATGAGTTTGCAGCCATATGCAAAATCTGACATGCATGGGCCACCACAAAAATTTATCATGATCCGCTTCCACTTTTGGGATACGAGTGCATGGCCAAGTCCAGCCTATGCCGCAACATCGACGGTAGTACGCTGTCTATGATAACAATGGTCCACAACAAGAACAACACGCACATATTATCCACAACTAAGTTATCAAATCACCAAAAATAATATCCAATAGTCTAAATAAATAAACTAAAGATAGTCGTCAAATAATCCATTACAACTCAGATAATCTCGGAAATAAGCCCGGTAGCAGAAAATAGAATAGATAAACTAGAATTCATAGCTATAACTACTAACTATTGTGAATGCATAGGAAAAAATATGCTAATTCGCATCAGTGCTGGAATCGGGTACACTAGTGACGTCAGTGTCGCCAACATACTCATCATAGACCTCAGGACAGATCACGTCGTTTAAAGCTGAAAAATAGTTATCTAGTCAGGATTGGAGCAAGATCACCATAACACTACATCACACAATATAGTATACATGCATGAAAAAGCAATAATAAGGAAGATAAACTATATGCATGACATGATATATTAAGAAGAGTACTACTATGACATGATGACTGTATGAAATAGACTCGTTGGGATATCCATGTGTACTATGTGTTTTAGAATACTAACTTTCTGCATGTAGACGGTTTGGGATATCGATCATTCATACGTGTGATAGGGAGTCTGTATTCAATGTATAGGGAGTATGTATTCAACATATAATTTTAGAATACTAACTTTCTGCATGTGTACATATATTGTGCAATCAATGTATAGGGAGTCTGTATTCAACTCGTTGACCACATGCTTGTTGTATTCTCCCACCCGACTCACTCATAATACATGACCATTACGATAAAACATTAACAACATAATAAACAGTAAACTTGATAAACAAGGAGTAAGACATGAACCCTAACGATTCTAACTCTCATGCACAAGTAGTAATCATGATGAATTAAGAAAAATGACAATATGAACTATAAAGAAGTAATAGTGAAAAGATGATACGAATATACATGAAGTACAAAGTAAAGGCAACATAGGTCATAGTGATACTTGTCTTCTCCATAGATGATGAAGTCACAAACTCAAGACGTCGTAGCTCGATCTACCCCGTCACATGAACAACAAGAAGTTAGATCTATAATTCCCACTCTAAAAATCCTAGAAAGTAATGGATTAACCTAATTTATTCTATTTTAATTCTGGAATAAATCATCTAGAATCCTACTTTAACCTATTTAAATCTGAAATAAAAACTAAACACAATTTTTTGGCCCGAAAAAGTTAGGGCTTCCAATTCGGGAACCCGTAGCACACAAATCGAGGCATGTCATTGACTAACTAGTCAAACGACATAAACTTTATGACTTGAGTGTTCACCCTAGTAGATTTCAATACCACGAGTATAGTGGAATCAACCGTGCCACAAAATTACGGTTTGGTCAAAAGTTATCGCCATTATGGCTAACCGTGACCAAATCGATGAGCCATTGACCAAATCTGACTTCTACGTATAAAATAAAATATTATATGAATTTCTGAAAAAATCATATGTTGTAGATCTCCGTGTCAGATTTCCAAAACTTCAAACGGTTCGTGATTTTGATTTCTGGTTCTCCCAAAATTTCGAAAACACCGAAACGTGTCAGATTTCGGACAACTTGCACTCCACCAATTTTCCAGAAATTTAGGTTCAAAATTTATGAAAACTAATTTGATATTCAGAAAATATACCTCGATACGCTTCTAACAAAAGAAATGGCACGCGAAAAAAATCGGTGACTAAGTCATCTGGGTGCCGACAGGTGGGCCATGGGGTGGCTGACTGGGCTGTTGACTGTGTAAATACTTATTTTAATTATAGAAATTCATTAAAAAATCATTTTAACTCCAAAAAAATCCCAAAAAATCTAAAAAAAATCCTAAAAACTATTTTCTAGGTTACTGGAGCCTAAATAAAAAAGTTTGGTCTCAAAATCACTTTGTGTGACTCTACAGTAAATCCCAAAATCCCAAAAGCTTATGGAAAAATATTTTCTATAGGTTTAAATTATCTAAAAATTCCCAAAAATTCTAGAAAAATCTAAAATAATAAAATAAAACATGTGGGGCTATCTAGAGACCATAGTGACCATATGTGATCTAATGTTAGCATATCTCACCTATAAACCTAGGTATGAACCCTTGTGATCCCAACATCAAAATCCTAATTAATAATGATTCTAACCATTCTATATCTAATAATAGTGAATAAAATGTTTCCCAAAATTTAAAATAAGTTATAGGAAACCAAATGCTACAAATCGGGTCGTTCCATCTGAGGTGCCTATTATGTGGTTCCGTCGGACAAAGGACGAAAACCTATAATCTTTGGTAGAGTGGAATGTCATCAAGACCTTTCTCCAGTTGAACTAGAGCCCGATAATGGTAAAATATAATATATCGTTACACCACTCAAGAAAAATACCTCATCCAAAATATGCGTTATGACTTGAATAATGGTAAAGGTTTGAACTACGGCAAAGGTCGGTGTCTTTTCCTATGACTTTCCGTTCCAAAGGGAAGCCTCAGGATTACTACCATCGCACTCGGCGGGGGGCAGGCTACCTAACACCCCCAACAACCCCTGAAAGTTCAGAAGCCAAGGTTGAGATGTATTCTCATTCGTCTGAATCCTCTACTTGGGACTCCGATACCAGTATCGGCCCAATATACCATCGCACTTCCTCCAGAAGAAGACAACGAACAGACATTAGAGTTCTTCGAAGAAGAACCTTGGGCTCAACGCCTAGGGTCCCAGTAGAAACTGCATTTCAAACAACGGGAACCTCCCACCGAGGATGAAGTCGAACAAATTAACTTGGGAGATGAATCCTCGCCCAAGCCCATCTTCATCAGCAAAAGTCTATCAGGGGAAGATCGGGATTCCTTGGTTCAATTCATCAAGTAATACATCAACATCTTCGCCTTGGTACATCCTTGGGAAGATCGAGAATCCTCGTGAAGGTCAGGAATCCTTGGTACATCCTTGCTACGAAGACATGTCGGAGATGGATCCGCAAGTTGCAATGCACAAACTCAACATATTGTCCAACGCTAAGCCCGTTAAACAGCAGCAGTGACGCTTCTGTTCTACTGTCATGGACGTCATTGAGGAGGAAGTGGACAAACTCATAACAAGTGGGTTTATTCGCGAAGAACAACACCCAGACTGTGTAGCCAATATTATCCCTGTCACCAAAAAGAATAAAAAATTCGGGTCTACATAGACTTTCGAGATCTCAATTTCGCTTGTCCGAAGGATGAATTCCCCCTCCCGATCACCAATGTGATGATTGACAATACATGTGGCTTCGAGCGCTTGTCCTTCATGGATGGATACTCGGGTTATAACCAAATCAAGGTATTCTAGGACGACGAGAAGCACACATTATTCTGAACCCTAAAAAGGATCTACTGTTATACAATGATGCCCTTCGAATTAGAGAATGCAGGTGCAACATACCAACGAGCTATGAGCACTATCTTTCGCAAAAATCTTTGCAAAACAGTCAAATGTTATGTCGATGACATCGCAGTTAAAAGTTGCTTTCGGGGTGATTATTTGCAAGATCTAAGGACAATGCTTAATCTGATGTGGGCACATCAACTCAAGATGAACCCAACTAAATTCTTCCTCGGGGTCTCTAGCAGCAAGTTCTTCGGCTTCATTATCACTGCAAAAGATATCCATATTGATCCAGAAAAGACTAAGGCCATCCTTGACATGCACCCTCCGAAGAATCTGAGAGAACTTCAAGGCCTACAAGGACGTCTTACATATATCAAAAGATTTATAGCGAATCTCTCTGGACGATGCCAAGCCTTCACCAAACTTATGAAGAAGGAAGTTTTCTACGTCTGGACCGAAGAGTGTCAACAACCATTCAACGACATCAAAGCATACATTACGAACCCTCTAGTTCTGGTGGCACCAGTTGAGGGCAAACCCTTCCTGCTCCATGTATGTGTAATGGATCACTCTCTCGGCGCCCTACTAGCCCAGAAAAATGATACAGGCTACGAACAAGCCATCTATTATCTGTATAGGACAATGATTGGTGCCGAACATCGGTATAATCTTGTCGAGAAGGAATATCTGGATCTGGTCTTCACTATTCAGAAGACTCGTCATTATGTAGCCGGTCAGACAATCCATATCATCTCCGAGTTAACCCACTCAGGGTCCTTATGACGAAGCCAGGAGCACTGAACTCCCGACTAGCTACTTAAAGAATACTGCTATCACCATATGATATGTATTCATTCCGCAGAAACTCGTCAAGGGCCAATCACTGACCGACTTCCTAGCTGCACATCCAATATCGAAAACATCGAAGGTTTATGATGGAATCCCCGATGAGGTGCTAGAATCTAATACCACAGAGGAGGATCCTGTCTGGCGAATGTTCTTCGATGACACTTTCAGAACAGGTCCTAAGGGCCAAATTGTTGCAGGAGTGGGGGTAGTATTGATTTCCCCTGATCACCTGGTCATACAACGTACTTATTCCCTTTCTTAGCCATGCTCCAACAATATGGTTGAGTACAACGCTCTCATCATCAGACTTCAGTTGGCAAAACAACTGGGGGTTAACTACCTTGAGTCCTATGGTGACTCATCAACCAGGGTCGAGGACAGTACGAGGTCCATCATGAAGACCTACTTCCCTACCATAAGGCAGCCCTCGACATTATCTCCACTTTCACCAAGTTCTTCATAGAACATGTGCCTCGGCTAGAGGTCGACACTCTTATCGGCCTCGTTGCCTCCCTGGAAAACCCCATTGGGACCCAACAATCCGTTACTATGATTGGTCGAAAGCTGGTGTATCCCAGGAATAACTTATGCATGTGTCTAAACCATGCTCAACAAACAAACACTAATATCGTCGTTAGGGATTGGCGATTTTCGTTTATAGACTAAGTAGTCCACAGAATCCTTCCAGACGATCTGAAAGAGGCGATGTCCGTTAAAAGACGTTCCCTCCGGTTCTATTATGACACGGACATAAATATCACTTCAAGAAAAAAACCCCTGTTAAAACGCTTAAAAAGAAGCTATTACAACGGTTCGTATATAAGTGTTACAAAATTTTAATAATAACACATAATATGACAGTTCTGAAGTATTTTTGGCCTATTATAATAATTTAAAGCGTTATATATTATTCACACATATGTAACGCTGTTACACGCAAACGTTATAAAAACTGGTAAAAAAATTAGAACGTCTGTTCAAACCCGACCCCCCAAATCAAAACCCTAGTCCTTTTTTCTTTCCCCTCTTTCTGTCTTTTATTTTCCTTCTCATCTCCTCCTCTCCTCTCTCCCTCCTACCACTCTTACCACCGCCACCACACCGAAAACCCTAACCCTAATTTTTTTTTAGGGTTTTAAGGAGGAAAAAGATGAGAGAGTGAAGCCTCACACCTCCGACGACTTCTCCATCGTCGTCGTCCAGGCTAACTCCTCGACGACCTACGTCGGGGTCTACGACGGCCACGTTGGGCCCGAGGCCTCGCAGTTCGTGTAATGTCCCAAATTCGTGATACGTATTTAGTGTACGTATACGTATTTTGGACCCATATTTTATTTATTCATGGTTAGTTGTCTTAGTTTATTTTGCATTGGCTTGGTTTTATTGTCATTGATAGTTTAATTAATTTTAATGGTTCATTGGTTTATTTGGGCTTGGTTTATTCTTGGTTTGGGTTGGCTTGGTTCGGTTTGGGATTGCTCTTGGTTCATGATGAACCCAAGGTGAACCCCCTACCTACCACCACTATTTGTATTTATTAGCCCTATTCATTCTCTCTCTTCATAATCATCTTCTTCTTCCATTTACTCCCTTCACCTACCAAAGAGAGAAGAGAGAGGTCTAGGCAAGTGCATCTTGCTTCCACAAGAGAGCTCATTTTTATTGTTCCATTAGCTTCTTCTCATGTTTCTAAGACACATTAGAACTTGTCATTTTCTATTTTAAAGCTTTAATTTTCGTAGATCTAGAAATTGCTTATTTTCAGATTTTGGTGATTTTAATCTATCAAACTTCTTTGTTTTCAAGTTTTGAGGGTTCCATGCTGTAGAGAATTTTATTCTACCCAATTTTGACCTTTGAAAAGTTGGATTTGGACTTATTTTGACCAAGTATTGGACTTTTGAAGCTTTAGGTTCAAACCATGGAGTTCTTGCTGTTTTGGAGAAGACAGTGAGCAGTGCTCGAGCTTTTTAGCTTGCGCCACTGAGTTGCGTGCGCTCTTTAGTGCAGCGCAGTCCCCATACGCTGCCTTTTGGAAGCGTATGAATCTCATACGCTACCTTGACAAGGAGTCGTATGGACCCTATACGCTGCCTTTTGTGAGCGTATGGCTTGCATACGCTGACTTGTGTGAGAAGGAGTCGTATGGATCCCATACGCTGCCTTTTGTGAGCGTATGGCTTGCATACGCTGACTTGTGTGACAAGGAGTCGTATGGACCCCATACGCTGCCTTTTATGAGCGTATGGCTTGCATATGCTGACTTGTGTGACAAGGAGTCGTATGGACCCCATACGTGCCTTTTGTGAGCGTATGGCTTGCAAACAGTCGTATGGAGTGCATACGCTACCTTTTGTGAGCGTATAACCTGAGCGTATGACCTGTGCTGACTGAGCGTATGCTGCCTGAGCGTAGCCTGATTATCCTGGATCTTCTATGGCCCTGTATATTGATATTTTATTAGATAGTTTACGCCCACTTTATATCCTTACGCCTTTTGTCCTGAACTTGATAATCATGAATTTACTTAATATGTTTGGAATTGATGATTGAGCATGACGTGATAGTGACCCGTAGTGGTGCACTCCTGACATAATAACCTGACATGACATGATAGTGGCCCGCCGTGGCGCACTCTGACAAAGTATACTTGGCATGATAACCTGACCTGATATATCTTGAATAGCTGTTGCGACGGCTACCTGACATGACATGATCTGTTTAATTAATTCTGACACCGTGGGCGATTGTGCTTGTACAAATAATCCAGTCCTGTCTTGCATCATGTCTAGGAGGGGACTCCTGAGTACCACGGTCAGGAGTACCTACTGAAATAGACTAAGGTTAATGACTAGTATAATTCATTAGACATGAAGAGATATTCTCCAGTTACAGGCGATCCCGTTATCCCGGCCGTAAATGTTTGGACTTGTAGCCTGCCGACGAGTAGGGCACATTTCTAGCCCACTGTTATGTGGGGCACCTGCCATTGTCACTTAAATGATTGAACTCTATTGTCACTCTAATGCATTATACTCTCTAGATTGTCACTATAATGATTGCCTGGATAACCTGGATAGCTGCAGGGCCTGTGACTACTTGGAGCATCTCATTGCATCTTTCTAGTAACTAGGATTGTGATAACCCTAGTTAGTTAATGTAGAAAGCCGTAGGCAATGATTGGCCGTGATTGATTGGATGGAGTCTAGTCCAGTATGGTATTGTCTAGAATTGATTGATTGTAAGATTGTACCAGAATGATTGAATGATTGTCACACTAGATTATCACTATAATAATTGTCACTCCAGATTGTCACCATAATGATTGTCACTCCAGATTGTTACTTGACCTGATTTCTTATATTTATCTTGCCGATAAATGGTGAGAGAAACCAAGTTCCGTTCAGACGAAGGGTTACAACCCCGGTCCTTGTTTGGTTTACGGGTTGTAACCTAGCTATCTGAATAGTCCCATGGTTATCTCATCGTATATCATCCTGGCATGCTTTTCCATATGTCCTGTCTTTTAGTGATTCTATGTAAGATTGTCTTTTATAATTACCTATCATGCTTTTTCTTAAATTACTGTCTCTTATTATGTAATTATATTATTGTGCTAATTTGCTGGCTTTAGTTCTTAAGTGAAGCCTCCTTTGTGGCACTTGCTTTTTCTGGGGTCTGACCCAGCTGGTTTTGTATGGCCAGATACCGGAGCAGCACCAAAGGATCTCCCTGCTTTCCAGCCCGATGGTGGTCACCAGGCGTAACCAGGGCATCGAGTGGGTTTCTTTTGTTCTCCTACTGTAATATTGTAAATTATTCTTTTGAGGCGTTTAGCCGACGAGCAAGTGTTAGCTCGATTGTACTTACTTACTGTCTGCCTACGGGTTGTAACATGATTGACAAGCCCCGGGGGTTGATCATGTATGACTGAATTCTTGCTAGTCCTCACATTTTGTAACGACTAGCTTCATGATCATTCCGAATATGTAATGTATGGGACGCCTTACTATTGTGTATTTGGTGGTCTGACATCTTGTAACTGTTATTAGTTGGTTGAGATTGAGACAATAGGCTATTTTATGACCTTAAGAGACTGATGGATTGTAGTGAAACCCTCACATATCTAGACAGCCGTGACCGTATAGCGGTGTGGATTCCATTCCGTTATACGTAGCTGGCTATGTCTGCCCCCGCTCTCCAGTATTCTGGTTCTGGGGCGTGACAGTTCGTCAACAACCACCTCTTCTCCCTCTCATCCTCAGCTCTGATGATACAAAGCTGACCTCTCACTCTGTATTTACACTCGAATCCCAGTAGCAGTAGCATTCCAGTAGCAGTAGCAACTTGCTTGCATTCCAGTAGCAGTAGCATCTTCCTTGCCAACAAGGAAAACCAGTAGCCAGTGGCAGTAGCTTTAGCCTAATAGATAGGTAATCAATTAGCCAGGTCAGCATTGACAGCTCAGCTTTTCTTGTTAGCCAATTAGCCACCTCATCAAATTCTGTTAGCCTTTCTCCTCCTGAAAAGTATCAGCACATGGGAAGAGATATTTGTTACTAGCATAAATAGGAAAGGAATTGTAGGGAGGAGTATAGAGAAAGTAATGAGAATCCTTACTATACTGTAGCTTGTCTTCTTCTTCCTGTCATTTTCTTAGCCATTGCTAATAAAGCTTGAATTCTCCATTATCATTCATTGTTTTCTCTATTTTTTCCCTGCAAAATATGCATCACTCACCAAGGCCACAGGTGAACACTGGTACGACTGGGCTGGGTCGTATCAATTTGGTATCAGAGCCCCTCGATCCATTGATCGAGGGCAGTATGGAGCAAGGATCAAGCTCTCGATCTTCACATCCAGAGGGATCTCGAAGTGCAACCACAGGAGAGGATCGACTGCACTCCTTGGAAGGTACTGTTCTAGAATTGAGCCAAAAATTCAATCAATTTGGTCTCAAATTTGATCAGATGTTTGAAGAAATGGGTCGAACAAGGAGAGCCAATAATGTCCCTCCTCCTGTAACCACCCTGCCACCACCACCCACTCTAACACCTTCACCACAGATCCATCCCACTAGACCATTCACCACACATTTTTCCATCCCTCCATCACCCTTTTCGAATCAATTTCCACCAGGAAACCCCCCATACACACACCAAATTCCCCCTCACCAGTTTGAACATCAACCATTCATTTATCCCACACAATTTCAGAACCCACAAATGACACAAGGAATGCAAGGTTCTAATGTAGCTCAAATGGGATCTCCTTTCCCTGCTGAATTCAATAATAATGCCAGCACAGGAGGTCAGGGATGGGGCCAGCCAACTCCAAGGCTCAAATTGCCTGAGTTTGATGGAGAGGGAGATGTTGATGAATGGCTATTACGAGCTAATCATTATTTTTTTTTATGGCATACCTGAATATGATAAGGTCAGGTACTGCTCTGTGCAGCTCAAAGGCACAGGAGCATATTGGTATGACTGGTTTGTCACCATTAGGGGCAGAGCAGTTACATGGGATGAATTCTATCAGTGTATTAGAATGGAATTTGGTCCATCCCAATTTACAGATCACACCATTGACCTCAAATTACTGAAACAGGAAGGAACAGTGCAAGATTATACTTCCAAATTTCAAAAACTCTCAAAGAGAGTAGCTGGTACACCTGAAAGATGTTTGATCAGCCATTTTATAGGAGGGCTCAAAGAGGAGGTTAGATATGAAGTGTTAGTGGCTAATCCAGTTAGCCTACCAGCAACCATGCAAGTAGCAAAGTTATATGAGTCTAAAATTGCAGCCATCAAAAAGAATTATAGGGTTCCAAATCAACCTAACAGATGGGTAGGTGGGAACTCTGGTTCTTATTCTACTGTCAATGAAGCTCAGAACAAGGGGCCAGCACAGGGAACAGAGGTTAAATCTAATTCCAGATTTCAAACTCCTACTATATCACCAAGTGAGTTATTGAGAAGAAAGAACTTGGGCCTATGTTTTCTATGTGATGAAAAGTGGGCTAGAGGTCACAGATGCAGAGAGAAGAAGTTGTTCATGTTGGTGTCAGATGAAGATGAAGAAGGAGTTAATGTAGCTGAAGAACCAATGACCTTCTTGCCAGAAAATCAGGAAGTCATTCAACACAACTCTCAAAGTTTATTTGAAATATCATTGCAAGCTTATTCTGGAACATTCCATCAGTCTACCATGAAGATAAAGGGAACTGTTAAGAGTAAACATGTAATCATCTTAATTGATTCAGGGTCCACTCACAGTTTCATAGACACTTCCTTCATTGAGAGATTTAATCTCCCTCTGGCCAATGGCAACACTTTTGATGTAATGGTAGCAAATGGGGACAAATTAACCAGCAAAGGACTTTGCAAGGATGTTGTAATTGAGTGTCAAGGCACTCAAATCATCACTGATCTGCTACCTCTCTCAATTCCTGGTTGCCAAATAGTACTTGGAGCAAATTGGCTCAGTACCTTGGGTACCATCATGTGGAATTTCCAGGAGCTTACAATGGAGTTCACAAGCCAAGGTGTAGAGCACTAGTTTCAAGGGTTAAAACTTCAGAAAGGTTTGGGTGAGTTGGAACTCAGAGATCTCAGGCACAAACCTCATCTGTTTGTCATTCAATTGTGTTTATGGCAGGGGTGTAATGAGAAGCCAGTTCCAGAAGCAGAGGAAGAAGGAATGCAAGAATTGTTAAATCAATACAAGCACTTATTTGAAGAACCAACAGGTCTTCCTCCCAGGAGACCCTATGATCACAAAATTCCTCTACTTCCAGGAGCAAGTCCTGTATGCAGCAGGCCATATAGACATTCCTTCTTTCACAAGAATAAAATTGAAAGGCAAGTTCAAGAAATGTTAGAGTCTGGAATCATTAGGAACAGTAATAGTTCTTATTCATCTCCTGTGATTCTGGTCAGAAAGTCTGATGGCACTTGGAGAATGTGCATAGACTATAGGGGGCTCAACTCGAGTACAGTGAAGGACAAATTCCCAATTCCATTGGTAGAAGAATTGTTTGATGAACTCAATGGTGCCAAGTATTACTCAAAGCTGGACCTCAGATCTGGATATCATCAAATAAGAATGGAGGAGAGTGATGTGTTCAAAACTGCCTTCAGGACTCATGAAGGGCACTATGAGTTCTTAGTAATGCCTTTTGGGCTTACTAATGCCCCCTCCACTTTTCAAGCTATGATGAATGACATCTTCAAGGGGTACTTAAGAAGGTTTGTTTTAGTGTTCTTTGATGATATACTTGTGTATAGTGCTAACCCTGCAGAGCATAAAATACATCTTGAATTGGTCTTCAAAAAGCTGGAATTGCACCAGCTGAAACTCAAAAGAAGCAAATGTTGTTTCAGTCAGAGACAAGTAGACTATCTGGGACACAGGATTACTGAACAAGGGTTAGAGGTGAACTATGAAAAGATCAAGGCAGTGGTGGAGTGGCCAGTTCCCAAGACTCTCAAGCAACTAAGAGGATTCCTAGGCCTCACTGGTTACTACAGGAGATTCATACAGGGCTATGGTACCATAGCAGGAGCCTTAACAAATCTCCTCAAGAAAAATTCATTCCTATGGGACAGCAAGGCTCAAACTGCATTTGAAAATCTGAAGGAAGCCTTAACTCAACCACCTGTGTTGGCCATGCCCAATTTCAATGAAGAATTCACACTAGAGTGTGATGCATCTGGGGGAGGTATAGGAGCAGTGCTGATGCAGGGAGGAAGAACCTTAGCTTACCTAAGTCAGCAATTGAAGGGCAGGTCAGTGCTTCTTTCTACTTATGAGAGGGAAATGTTAGCAATCCTTTTAGCAGTTAAGAAGTGGGGACAATATTTGTGGGGAAAACCATTTGTCATCAAAACTGACCACAAACCACTCAAATATTTGCTAGAGCAGAGAGTATACACTGAGGCCCAATACAAATGGGTAATGAAATTACATGGTTACCAGTATAGGGTTGAATACAAGAAGGGCAAGGAAAATCAAGCAGCAGACAGTTTGTCTAGGCAGGAAGAAGCAAATTTGACAGCCATCACCATTGTGCAGGCAGACTGGATTCAGCAACTGAAGAATCAGTGGCAAACTTCAGAGTATTTTTTACAGATGCAGGAGAAATGGGACAAAGGCAAGCTGAACACTGACAAATATTCAATAAAAGATGGTCTCCTATACTACAAAAACAGGGTAATTATTGACCCTTCATCTGATTTGGCTCTCCAGTTAATTAAGGAGCACCATGATGTACTGCAAGCTGGTCACTCAGGTTACTTAAAGACCTTACAGAGGCTCAAAAGAGGTTGTCATTGGACAGGTATGAAGTCAGCAGTAAAAAAATATGTACAGGAATGTGTGGTTTGTCAAGAAAACAAGGGAGAGAATGTGTCTCCTGCAGGTTTATTACACCCTCTTCCAATTCCAAAACAAATCTGGGAAGATATTTCTATGGACTTCATAGAGGGATTGCCCACCAATAACAACAAGACAACCATAATGGTAGTTGTAGATAGGTTAACCAAGTATATACACCTATTTGCATTACACCACCCCTTTACAGCAGCAGTGGTGGCCCAGGTTTTTGTTGATGGGGTCTTTAAACTGCATGGAATGCCTAGATCAATTGTATCAGACAGAGATCCAGTCTTTACAAGTCAATTTTGGAAGGAATTCTTCAAACAGCAAGGGACTGCTCTCAAGTACAGTACAACCTATCACCCTCAAATTGATGGCCAAACTGAGGTAACAAATCGATGCATTGAGGGTTATCTTAGATGTTTTTGTAGCCACAAACCCAGAGAATGGAGTAGGCACCTTCCTTGGGCTGAATATTGGTTTAATACAAATTGGCATTCAGCTACTAAGGTGACCCCCTTTGAAGCTGTATATGGTAGGTCACCCCCACACATCCTTACTTACATTCCTGATCCTCCTCAAGACAAAGAAGTTGCTTCTACCTTGCTGTCTAGGGATAATGCTCTACACATTTTAAGAGATAATCTGGTGCTTGCACAAGACAGAATGAGGAAATTGGCCAATACTCACAGGACAGACAGGGAGTTTGCAATAGGTGATTGGGTCTATCTAAGACTACAACCTTATAGGCAAATATCAGTAGCACAGAGGAAACCTCAAAAGTTGTCCCCCAAATATTATGGTCCTTATCAGGTCACATCCAGGATTGGGCCAGTGGCATACAAATTGCAACTACCTACTGAGGCATTAATACATCCAGTTTTTCATGTATCACAATTGAAGAAGAAGTTGGGAACTCATTCAAGTTGGCAAGAGGGAGCTCCAAATCCTATAGAAGGGTTGATCTTAGAACCTGATTGGGTTCTGGACAGAAGAATGGTGCAGAAGAACAACAAGGCAGTAGTAGAATTGTTGGTTCAATGGAAGGAGAGTCAACCAGAGGAAGCAGTATGGGTGCCTTATGACAAATTCATCAAGACTTATCCATTTTTTGACCTTGAGACAAGGTCAAAGTAAGGGAGGGGTATTGATACAGAGCTGACCTCTCACTCTGTATTTACACTCGAATCCCAGTAGCAGTAGCATTCCAGTAGCAGTAGCAACTTGCTTGCATTCCAGTAGCAGTAGCATCTTCCTTGCCAACAAGGAAAACCAGTAGCCAGTGGCAGTAGCTGTAGCCTAATAGATAGGTAATCAATTAGCCAGGTCAGCATTGACAGCTCAGCTTTTCTTGTTAGCCAATTAGCCACCTCATCAAATTCTGTTAGCCTTTCTCCTCCTGAAAAGTATCAGCACATGGGAAGAGATATTTGTTACTAGCATAAATAGGAAAGGAATTGTAGGGAGGAGTATAGAGAAAGTAATGAGAATCCTTACTATACTGTAGCTTGTCTTCTTCTTCCTGTCATTTTCTTAGCCATTGCTAATAAAGCTTGAATTCTCCATTATCATTCATTGTTTTCTCTATTTTTTTCCTGCAAAATATGCATCACTCACCAAGGCCACAGGTGAACACTGGTACGACTGGGCTGGGTCGTTTCATCTGACCACCCTCTTTCGGTTCAGACCGGCCACCAGGTGTCGATTATGTCCAGGTTAGGTGTCCGGTGAACTGAGCGGGTGAGGACTCGAGATACTCGTCGCCATCAAGCCCCCGCTTTTGTCCCTTCGGACGACCCCGACCTTCGCCCAAGTTCCAAGGAATGGATCGATAACAAGGCCCCGATGAGCTCGAGGACTTCGAGGACGACCTCGACGACGACCGCTTCCTTGATCACTACAGGTTCCAAGGGCTTCAATTAAAACTAAACCCTTTTTATAGGGTTAGGGTTTGGGTTTTATTTTTTGATTTTGTTTTTGTTGTTCTTGTGGAAGAAGAGCTAGCAAAGATGAGGAAGGCGGTGACGTGGCGTGGTTCTGGTTGGTGCTACTGATCTCGGGATCGAATTTTGTCAAGGAGGTCTCCCAAGCGCCTGTTGATGTCTGGGTCGTCGTCTTTCTCTACAAGGATGGGTAATTTTTTTCATTCTTTTATTTTGTTGGATCAAGTTCTTTTGTTGTGAACTAGGAAGCACGGGCACCCTTGAAAATGGAGCCTTGGCGCATCGTGTCTGGCACTTACTGTACACAACACAAAGATATATAGGTGGAAACACAAACACATCATTGTTAAGCGAATCGAACATTACTTAAGCCTACACCCATCGTACCACATACCAAGAATTAGATTTCTCCTTCGTTGCACGATACAAACATGAACACGAATAAGGGCACGATACAGATACGAGTGTGGACATGAAATGGATACAGATACTGCTTTCTTATGTCCGCACAACATAGTATCTCTCCGATTTGAGCTTGTAGAACATCCCCAGGAAGTGGTTAGTATCATAAGAATCTGAATCATCTTACTATTCGAGCTTTCTTCTTTCTTATTTATTTTCATCTTCTACTTTCCTTCTTGTTGCGAGGTTCCGAGGTCACAAGCTTAGCCGGTTTGTGTTTGTGATACGATCTTCTTTTGTGGGGTCGGAGCAAGCTTTTATTGCTAATGGAAGTGAAGATTCACAGGTACCTTGAGCAATTTGTTTTTGTTTTTACATTTAGTGAGCTGAAGCATGCAATGACTCTAACCAATACACTGTCCCAGAGTTTCTCTTATTACTTTCATGCCCTACATCTTATTTGAGGAGCAAGTCCCTGCATTTTATTCATAGAGCAAGTCAGTTTGGTATTGTAGTTGCTTATAATGTTTAAGTAGTCCGTTTGGTACTGCAGTTGCTTATGCCCTGCATCTTATTTGTGGAGCAAATTTGTTTCTAGTTTGCATAATAGCTTCTTTTTGGTGGAAATTTTGAATTGCACAGTACTAACAAAAAGTTGAATGTGTACTGAAGCTTATTGCCAGAATTCTGGTGGTTTTTACAGTTTTTACTATTTACGGTTGTAGTTTTGTAGAAAATAAGGGCTATTATCAGACAATTCTAGATTCCCAAGTGTCTAAATTGGATATCACTCTTCGGTTTTTTAAATGATTTAACTGAAGTAATAACTGCAGAGTAAATGCATGAATGTAAAAATTCATATGTACATTACAAAAAAAAGGGCTGCTACTGTTGGAATCTTCTCATCTTTATTTTCATTCAAATTTGGCTTCTACTTTCTTTTATCTCGGTCTAGCTAGTTCTCAAGTCTAGATCACCGCCTCTAACAGGGACAAGCACAAATTAGTGGTTGTACCTTGATTCCTCGTTGTACTTATCCTTCTTTGTAAAACTACACTACAGGAAGGAAGGAAAGGAGCTACCTAGCTTGGTTGAATAAGATGCATGTACTGCAGGTTTAGTTTGGTGCAGGCTTGTTTAGTAATGGAAGGAGGGGTGGTTGAAGCTGATGCATCTGCTTTCAAGGAGTGCTTCTCTCTGGCTTGGACGAGGCCATATGTCTTCAGCTGGATTTTCAGCTAGGATTGCTGGCCTGCTATTTTTTTATGATACAGGTTTGTTGCTTTATGTTTATTCTTCAACATTAGTTTTTCTTCTTCTTTTCTTCATGAATTTCTTCTTCTGCACTTGATAGATTGGTTGACTAGTTTCATGAAGCTGGATATGAAGGTACAAAGCATGTTTGGAAGGATTTAACTTTGAATGCTAGAGTAGACAGTATAGACCAGACTAACACCTACTGTATTTGTAATATGTTTTGTGTTCTTACATGTAATATCCATGCAACACTGCTAGCAGGTGTCACCAAGAAGAGACATAAGCTAATATTTTAAATAGTATCTTGTCATTTGTTCTGTTGTTATTGTGTAAGAGATAATATTCCAATTAATTTGTTTGTTAGATATGAAGTAGCCAAAGACTTATTCTAATTTCTTGATACTCAATACAAACTTGAGTCATACAAGTTGACATTCTATAGGGGAATGAGGATGGAACGAACAAAACTTCATTCAATTGTATAATAACTGTTTGGAATAGTATATTAGGCAAACACTCCCCAAACATGAGAAAAACATTGTTTGAACATATATTTTGCTCTCAGCATTATATTGAGTATTTTGCTTGGATACGTTTGCACTCGCTGTTTAAAATAATATGTTGAGTATCTTGCTTGGATACTATCATGTCTACACGTCTTCCATTTAGGTTGAGTGTTGGCCTTAGATTGCATATGATGTGCCTTAGATAATTGATCTTTGTGCATACAAAGCATTTTGAAGGTTTCCTAGGGTTACCTTGCATCATCAGGATTCAGGACTCAAGCCCCCATTAGACTTACAATACTACCCATAGTCCTATTGGAATTAATTCTAGCTAAACTGGGACATTTTTTTAGGTTGTCACATAGGCATGAAGTTATATGCTCTATTAATACAATGTTATGACATGCTTATTTAGCAATTTACTTATTTATGCTCTTTCGAAAGATTTAGAGATCACTGGTATCCTTAGTATGTTCTTGTTATTTATGTGGATCGTAGATCACTGGTCAACTTTCTGTCCTTGTCACATATCCTTTACTTGTTTTATGTTTTTTTATTGCAAGGCTTTTTTGATACACTCTCTTAAATGCCGTCCAAATCTTATATTTGCGCCCTTCCTCGCTAAAAGTTGATATAGCCCCCTTGAAATCTTATAAGTTATTGATAACGCACTCCGTTGAGGATGCACAAAGAACAAAATTTAAACCTATGTCAAAATATGCGCAATTTGAGGGATCCATATTTAAAGAACCCTTTATATTAATCTATACATTGCATTTTGTGAAATTTTATGATATCAATTACATTGGTTCTCTGAAATATAATTCTTTTGTGAATACTCACTACACCAGGTTTATTGAAAAGTTGTCGGTTACTGTCCACTGAATCTAATCGTGTAGATGAACCATTGAAAGTTGAGGAAGCAGAGACTATTAAAGTGCCCCCACCTCCATCTGAGAAGGTACTCCCTGAAGCTTAATGGGTATAGTAGGTCCCGGTGCTTAAATCTTCTATACAGATATATTAATGCAGACCCCATGAAGGATCACCGTGGATTTACCTCAAATCACTGTGTTGGTGATGAGGATATTCCTTTCACATGAGGGGAAGCTAAATTGTATGCACCAGTTGTTGTAGTTTACCAATTGCTGTTATCTCCATGATGTACAAGTTCATATTTTCATGTCTATGTTTCTCAGGTCTGTGTGCATCCTTACCACAGCCTACTTCATGCACATTGTCATATTTTCAAGTCTTATAGAAGACCCTTTAAAGCTAGTGGTTTTTCTAGTTAAAAGCTTTTTGCCGCTTCTTGTGTCAAAATGCCATTTAATGCACTGTTGCTATTGACACCATCCTTTATAGTGGCATGATTATCGTTGACGATCCACCCATTTCAATTACTTATGAGAACTTGTAGATTCTTTTGATACTTTCAGCATATTAAGGATTCAGATTCTTAATATTACATAACATTGATGAAGGGCCTTCTTAATCAACATATTCTGATTTTGATGGGTTCATTTTGAATCCATTTTCAGAATGGTATGGAGATCCTTATTATTGTTGGAAGGCCAAGTAGTAGAATTTGTCCTATGGTGGGTTTCAAGGTGGAAAATTCGTGCTGTGACAGTTCTTTTGGGATTGTTTGGCTTCAACATCTTATTAAAGTTGGGAGCTATGTTTAGATATATGCTAGAATAAATTGCTTTAAGTGGATATTAGTTGGGAGCTATTGGGTGTTGTTCTGTTGTATTCCTTTCCTCGATTTACTAAAACTGCTACTTCTAAATGTTTCTTCTAGATTTACTTGAATATGGTTTGGTCAGTTCTTTATCTTAGTCGTACACCAATAGAAAGGTTGCATGAACTCTGTTTATATGGATGCTAACTCTGTGAAATGTTCTGTGTCTTAGTGGTAGCATTTTTCCTTTCAGTCTTTTATATCTTCTAATGCTATCCTGATGCCATTGTTATGTAGATAGTATGGCTACTAATTCTTGCTGTTCTCTCAGATTCGTGAATTCGTTAGGATGGCCGAAATCAAATCTGCTATTAAAAGATGGGAGGAAATGGACAATGATATCCTAGTAAAGGTTTTTAAGGAGCAAAACATGATTGACTTGGCCCCTATTTCTCAAGTCCGTCGCTCTTGGCGTTTAGTGTGGTCGGACCCATGGCTGTGGACAATAAAAAAAGGCCAATGGAAGACTTTATTCCTGAAGAGGTTATTTCTTTTGGCAATGAAATTTATATTATTTTCCCTGATAGTGAATCTTGTTTCAAATGTTTTCATTTCACTTCATTATTATTTACTTGGTCATCTGCGTGCGGAAGCTATTTACGTGGCTTGTCAGCTCCTTATGGATCTTGATTACTTGCATATGAACCATATTCTACATCGTGATATAAAGGTAAGTGGCATTTAAAATTAACAGTCTATACTGTTTTTTGATGGTTTCCTATGTTTGTTTCAGTCTTCAATATTTTCCTGGCCAAGGATCAAAGCATATTTATCTACAGCTTCCACGAGGGATTCACATCTTATATTGGTAGCTTTGTTTATAATTCTGATTGATACTAAACTTGAAGATTTTGCCAATCTTGCTTGTTTTGTTTTTCTATTTTTATCGCGGAATTGGAGCTCAATTTGTTGTTTGATTACATGAAGTAATTATGCATGTATATCCAGTAGTTTAGAATGTTCGTGGTATGTGATCTTCTTTTTGATTCTTATGATGTATAATTCTGATTGATACAAAATTACTTGGACACTTCAAATTTCAAGATTTTTGACATGCCCTATAGTAGACTATTTTTCTCAGACATTCCAGTTTCGAAATGTTTTTGTGGTTAACTCAAGGGTACTTGGACTTGTCAAGACTGTTGAAGTGGTAGAATCATGTTGGTACAGAATTCTTGAAATTTTTTAGTTAGTTTTATTTTTACACAATATATTTTACTGAGATTCTTTTGTTATATTCTTTAACAGCTTCAGGATATCATGGAGGGCTTGGATACACTGGATGGTTTGTGTACGCTATCTATTTTTCTAAGGTAAAACCTCATGATTACTCAAAATTGGTTTTGTATTTCTTTTTATCTTCTGTCCATGCCCGTATCAGGATACCATTATATTCGGTTTCTTCTACTTATTTCAGTCATATTTGGTTTGTAGAGAGTCATGATTATTTTGTTATTTGTGGAGCCGGATCTGGTGTCTGCAGTAGTAGCTTCGGTTTCGTCATCACAATCTCCAAGAAGACGAAGTGCTTCTTCTCTGGATTCCACTTAAAGTAAAGCTGCTCTTCTGTGTCTGCCAATGGAGCTATGCCAATGGAGCTCTCATTTCTGCAGAGGGTTTTTTTGGAAGGATTGTATATATTTCAAAATGTAATTAAGTTGATGATATTTGGAATGGGATATTTTGAATGGAATGTTTCAAATGTTAGTTAAATTTCATAATTTATGTTTGTCTCATGTTTTGGAAATTAGTATTGATCATTGCTTTTTATAACACATTGAGTTATAAGTTTTGACATGTGATATATATATGTGTGTGAATACCAGAACATGTTAAAAAGCGTCATGTATATGTCCTATTTATAACACTTTATGAATGTGTGAATTCCAGAATAGTTTAAAAGTGTTATGTATATGTCCTAGTTATAACGCTTCTAAACAAACAGATATGTTATATATAATGACAAATATTTATATCGCTTGAAAATGTAGTGTTAAATATAATTGTATTATTTATAACATTTTTAATGAAATAAGTGTCATATAAGAATATATCATTTATAATGGTTTTAGTAAACATTTATAACACTGATTTTCATGACGTTTGCAGGCTTGCAAAAAAATGTTATAAAATATCATTTATAACAGTTTTTACTCGTCATAAAAAGGTGTTTTTTCTTGTAATGGATGCTATATCGCCGCTCATATGACAGACTTCTTCGATGTTTGTCAAACGATAAGACAATCAAGGCCCTCCGGGAAGCCCATGACGGCACCTACGGGGTCCATCAACCTGGTCCTAAGCTACAAGATCGACTCCGACACATGGGCTATTACTGGCCTACCATGATGGCAGACGCTGTCGAATATGCCAAAAAATGCCTAGCATGCCAGTTGTATGCTGACTTTATTCATCGACCTTCGTAGTTCCTACACACTACAGTCGCATCTTGGCCATTTGAGGCCTGCAGGGGCAAGGACATAGTGGGACCAATTACCCCTCCGTCCTCTAGAGCGCACCGTTTCATCCTGGTTATCACCGACTACTTCTCTAAGTGGGCGGAAGCAGTACCTCTTCTAAGGTAAAGAGCTCAAATGTGATTAGCTTTATTAAGCACCACGTTATCTACCGTTTCGAGATACCTTGGAGGATCATCCCTGACAACGGTCCGTAATTCATCAATTCATAAGTCACTCGTTCAACAAAATCTGCGATAAAAATTGCATTCAAAATATGGCATCAACCACCTACAACCGAGCAGCTAAGGGATTGGCTGAAGCCTTCAACAAGACAATCGTTAAACTTCTCAAGAAAATTGTATCGACTAACAAACATGACTGGGACAAGAAGTTAAGTGAATGCCTCTAGGTTTACCGTACAACAGTCCGGACTCCGACCGAAAATATACCATTTTCTGTGATGTGCGGGAGCGAAGCGGTCCTTCCCCTCGAAATCCAGATTCCCTCGCTACGAGTGTCCATTACGAACTAGCTGACGGATGAGGATAATCAACGTTGCCGGTTACAAGAGTTGGAGGCACTTGACGAAAAATGTCTTCTGGCTAAATAGCACATTGAGCTCTATCAGGCTCGCATTTCTGGAGTCTTTCACAAAAAGGTTAAAGAAAGAACGTTCCAAGTGGGTGACCTTGTTCTATCAGTTAGAGGGCCAATGGAGATGACTCACAAATCAGCCGAGAAATTCGAACCCAAATGGGAAGGTCCTTTCATCATAGAGACGGTGTACTCTAACGGTGCTTACAGACTTACAAAATCCAACGGAGATTTGTTCATGATGCCAATCAACGACAAGTTCCTCAAGAAGTACTATGTTTGAGACCTATCAGCATGTACTTCCACGTTCCGCATTCCCCAACAAGTACCTATGAAACAGTCAATCGAGCTTATTTCATCCTCGAAAGTCTACAATCCCCAACCAAATCAGAAACACACTTTTCGATCATCATATGACCTCAGAGCCCAGCAGCTCTAGGACATTCCTTTATCATTTCTTCCGTAGAAGACATCTACGTCCATGTTACCTTTGAGTTTACTTCTACGCCCCTATAGAGTTCTATCTTACCATGTCTTCATAACCTGTGAGTAAATATGACTCTAAATGAAAGTTTACCATGTCCACATTACCTTTGAGTAAACATTTCTATTTTAGTAACCTACGTGTTACTATGCTCTCATATCAAAAAGCGATCACGTCAACATTACCTCTGAATTGCTTACTGAAAAAATCCTGCAGAATGTTATCTTGTCACGTCCATATCACCATTGAATAAGATACTTCTTATTTTACAACTCTTGTTTTTCCACGTCCATATGACCTCTGGTCCAAACATTCATACTTACCATCCATTCCCAGCCTTGGGTATGCTAGGGATGGTAGGTCCACAAAAAAGTCTTCCAATGATGTTATATAACCGGTCACGTCCACGTTACCTCTGACATGTTATTTATCACAATCAGAAAATCACAGTATCACAGAGTACAAACATTGGCCATCGCCCGACATTCAGCCTCTCGCCGTACCACGATTTCATCTTTAAAGGCAACGAGTTTAGTAGGGAACGTATCCAGTTCGGCCTTCTGATTTAACAAATGTGTATTGATTTGAGCTTGCGCCTCCACTTGCTGGCGAAGAGATGTAGCATTCTCTCCCAATTGGTGGGCCTCAGCTTCCAACAAATCCTTTTTCTTTTACAACTTTCGGATCTCCTCCCGTACGGTATCTAGACGCCTCAAGGTGACAGTTTGAAAAGAGAGATAGGTTTCTTTGGCAGATAGGAGTTCCAACTCTTTATTGTGGGCCTCTTCCATGCTCAATTTAAGAGCCTCTAAGTCGGCTGTGTAAGCCGAGCTAGCCACAGCAAACTCGGTCGATAAGATCGATACTTCCTCTACAATCAGGGCAGAGAGATCGTTTGACTGCAATCTCTGAAGTTCCATAAGATGACGCTCCAACTCACCCATGAATGCCTCAAGAGCATTCGTCTGGACCTCCTAGACTGTTTGGGCGTGCAGTGACACGAGCAGATTTAAGGCTGCAATTTTGGCAATCATAAACGGTCGATCTCGCTCTAGGACACCTTTTACATCTCGATTCAGGATGGTGTAGAAAGTGACAAGGATGAGTCCGGAATACTCATCATCCTTGACAGCCAAAAGAGGCATCATTGGCTGCATCACACTCTGTCACGCCCCAGTTCCAAAATATATATGAACCCAAGACATGAGCATGCCAGCTGTACTGCTAGAATAATTATTCCCAATTTAATGGACTTATCCTAATTGTAGTACGCTGTATCCTATAACTACAATAAAATAGGCACAAGTAATCTAACATCTCCATATCAACAACACTAGAATCTCATCCATAGTATAACAACATTAACACAGAAGAATATAATAAATGTCTGACTGAAAAAAATAGAAGTATGAAATAATCAAATACAAGATCCGTCTAAAATAATCAAGTTTGGTGGAAATATATCCACTGAAACAATGTACAATACTGGAATAGGAAAATACTGAAATAAAGAAATACTCAGGACATAGCTAGCTTGATAAAATTTCCATAACTCTAATCAGCTATCAACCCCTGGATCAGGAAAACTCCTTGGGCACAACCTCCAGGTCCTATGCATGATATCCGGACTCGATGCCTGGTCCGTAAACTGTAGCATAAATGTACTCATCCGAATTTGGGAACCAGGTCCTTAGGGGACATAACAAGATACAACAACTAGCCATAATATGAATAGTAAAAGTAATATACATGAACATGAAAATAAATGACAACGTAAACTATCCATCTAAGTGTAATGCACTTGAAGACTACTTTGGAATCGCACGGGTAGGTAAGGAGTGATATTAGCATAAACTAATATCGCGAATATAGTAGCATATTTCCGTCCAATCCGGAGACTAGTCCGTAGACGATAATGGAATATCTACTAGTATAGCCTATACCAGGGCAACAGTGAGGCTAATGAGGATAGGGTAATCCCGTACGCCTACTAATAGTCTTTGCTTCCCAGGAGTAGTACAAGATCAATCCATGAATCGCGCGACTCGTACCTCATATGCAAGTCCTCTAACTAACACAACTAGTCATACATGATCCGTCATACGAACCCCTTGTACCGGCCAAGTACATGATGTGTGTCAATACCAATGTAACTTTCACTCCCAGTGTCGTGTCCAAGTCATAGAAGTCATTTAAAAATAACTTCAATACGACACCTAAGTCACATTTGGACGCTCCACTAACACATCTAATCCTAACACACAATATCACGTCCATGTATAGCAAGAAATAAAATAAGATCATAGTTGCACAATATCTTGCTTGGAATCGCCGCGAGAGTGTAGATTATGGATCCGACTCCAACTTCTGCAGTCTCGGTCTCACGAACTCCTATAAATAATACTACTACATATTAATACTCATAATAACATTATCACCATAATTTACATACTATTACAATCTTTATACCATCTATTGTAAATACTAGTCGTCTACTATATAACTATTCATAATAAACCCTTTAGATATAGCATAAAATCACACAAAAATATATATAATATATTTGGTATTAATTTTGAAATAAATCTTTAATATTCTGGAAATATTTATTATATGATTATTATTGCATAAAAACCATTTAAAACTATAGTACTAACATTGATAAATCAATGTTATTGAAAACCTTGTTGGCCATAAATAAAATATCTTTAGTAAATAAATAATAAAAAATTATTTAAATTATCAAATATTCATAATCATATGTCAAGGATCAATAATATTGAGTCATGGATGCACACAAAATATTTTAGAACTCCCAGATGGTAATTTCGATGATTCATTTTACGGCAGAATTTGTTCTTCAACGATATGATGATTCAAGCATTAAAAAGAAAAAATATAAAAAATTAATTGAAGGGAATTGTAGATAATTGAATTAAGATTGTTTTCATATAAGATTTCAATGGTAAAAATTATTCTAACTAGATCAAAACCTACATATGCTAAACAGTGTCAAATTCTGGACACACTTTGGTAAAATGCGTGCCCCGAAAAATCTAGAAAGAACTCGACATAAAATTTTGTAGGAAGGTAGTAGACACCTATAGGAATCCATCATTTTTGTTTTCGTGAAGTTTCAATCTCTAGAAGTTCAGAAAAGTATTTACAAAATTGGCGTACCTGCTGTATTTTCGGACAACAAGATTGGGGAGACTTTGGATGGCTGTCCCGACTTGTAGGGGCTGTTCCAGGTGGTGGTCGACCTTGGGA